>JASANF010005966.1:0-40497 GCA_030248245.1 Trissonchulus sp. WLG1_4
TTTGGTCTAAAATTTTTACAAAAATTCTGAAAAAATTTTTTATAAGTTTTGACACCCAACCCCTGCAAACTCTGTGGCTTACTATTCCTTGTTATTAACTTTCATGAAAGCCTATGTATCATTGCCTATTCAACTACATTATGCTGTATTTACTCTGTGTAATATACTGTCTGATATGAAGTTCACACCTTTTGTTTTTGATTACATCTCCAGTTAACCAGAATTTGTCTGAAAATGCAAAAAACCTTCATTTTTGCTGACGGCTGCCGCCCCCAGATTTGGACACCGGGCGAGTTGGCCCGCGGGGCGGGGCGCGGCGGGGGGGGCGGGGCAGAGGTCTTGGCCGGCGGGGATTTACGATTTTTTACTGTACCGACTTATTTTTTGAATTTTGTCGTGTTTTTGTGCTATTCAAGCGGCAAAAAATTAAAGCTATATTTTGACCGATTTCTAACTATATGTCAGTTTAGATGACAAAATTGCGAGTACGTTTATGCTTAGACATCGTTAATAAAGGCTTCGAGTCTTTAATAGTAAAGTCTAAGAAGTTGTCATGTAGGTACATACCTCAATGCGAAAGTGTTGTCGTTAAATCGCTAAAAACTTCACTTTAACTTCAAAATGCTATCACTGATTATAGAGCAAAAAAAAGGACAAGCTCCAGACCTGCCTACCTTTAAAATCCTGGCTACGCTCCTGAATTAATGCAAATGTGGAAATGGGTTTATGCAGCAATGGACACTCACACTTTTATCACTTCGAGATACGTCGTGAAAAACATGGGTAGAATAAAGACATGGAGAAAGTTTGAGCTTCTGGAAGTTGCCGCTATCGAGCAACCGAGATACCGAAGTAATGGAATGGGTTTTTGTTCGTAGATTCAACGAAATCACATTTAACAGATATAAACCACATCTTCCCCGAAAAGTGCAACAAGTTTTTGCTTCTGGGGGCCGCGCCCCTCGACATACGCACGCTCCAGCATGTATACTAAGTCCCTAGGTACATGCTGACTGCTGAGGAAAAATGTTCCCGAGGTTTGAGCCCCTTTAGAAAAGTCTCGTACCACCCCAGGTTACCTAGTTTTGAGAATAATAATTGTCCCTCTTATCATACTAGATCGAGTTGAATTGAGTGAAATATTGACTGAACGACTCATCAAAAATTTTCTGCTAAAAACACTACTATTGTCTTAGTTGGCAACGAAATATTTGCAGAGTACCGCCCCGCGGGGCGGCGCCGAGCAGAGCGAGCAGAGTCCCCGCGAGCGAGCGGGGCGGGGCAGCGAAAATCCGCCCCGCGTCCAACTCTGGCCGCCCCTAAGAGACCCCCGCAAAAGTTAGTTTAATTAATTTAAATGACCAAATTTATGTTTTGTTATGTACGCCACTTCGCCAATAAGTGTAAAAATAATTGGATTCTGGGAGGCTGTGGCGCTCGAGCCCCCGCAATAGTGAGTTTGAACAAGTGAGCAAAAAAGTGGGCAAGGTGCGACCACCCTTTTCAAAATCCTGACTACACGCTTGTGTATAATGTACGTTATGGTTATAGAGTGGTGGGTCAAAGTGGGTCGCGGGTCGGATTTTACGGCGCGGGTTGGGTCGCGGGTTACCCACGAGTCTGAGCCGCGAAAATTTCGACCCGCGTCCACCCCTGTGTCAACCGCGGTTGTCTTGGATCCCGGGTCAGAATGTTGACCCGTTTTAGCCCTTGCGTTTTGATTCACTGATTTGGATTTCTGGACTAAACCATAAGTTGATTGGCTGTTTGGATCGGTTGCATAAATTATGAGTAGGTATCGACTCCAAAATTTCGTAACTTGGCAGCATCTTGGCGCGCTTTTACGATCTCCTTGAGCGATATCAATCACACATGACTGAGTGACTACTGTACTGCATTACTGCGCACTGACTAGCCCTTACACTCGTTCAAGTTTCATTCCTATGTAACAAAGTAAACAAGCCCAACCTGCGGCAAAACCTTCAGTAAGTATTAAGACTTAATGTTCAAGTAAGCTGACCAGCAGGTCAGCTAAAACCTGTTGTGCAGCAGATAATTATCTTTTTGTAAAATGTGTATGCAAAAGTTCAATGCGTTTTTATGCAATCTTACAATAAGTTGTTTACCTATGCAAAAACTTGAAGTATTTTTAATTATCTTACAACAAATTCTGTAGGAATGGGTTGTTTTGATGAGTGAGAAGTGTATTCATTCTTTCATGACCAAAAATGACTACAGTTCGCAGGAAATATAAGATGCTGCCAACAAAATTATCTGGTCAAATGTTTGCACTATCAGCAATGTGACACACGCGCATTATGTGACACACATGAACTAAACAAACGCACATTGACATTTTTCCTGCTTACGCTGTAACTTTTGCACTAGACAATGATGTGACGCTCGCGCAGTAGCTCTAATATGCAAAGCAAACTAACGCACAGACGTACATTTCACTACAAGCCCAGTGTATTCGCCAGAAATCAAAATTAGAGACCTGTTGTGCTGTGGCACAACAGGAAAAAGCAACTTTTCTAAAAGCGCGATAGCGTTATGATGTTTGTGCTAAGCAAAAGCTGCGGTCTAATTCTGTCTGTAGGTATTTTAATTCTTATGCCTTATCGTTTCAAGCGGCTAAGACAGAAGCACGGTTTTATCGAAAGGTCGCTGTCCATTTTGCACAATGATTGTTTTTACCTAACGACATGGTACGCTAATTTTGTTCACCGATTTAATGATCACTTACTTCGAGCATATGTATCAAGAATTGTGCTCAACCAAGCGCTTTTTTAACTTTTATGTTTTATCTGTCGAATTATAAAATTTTAATTGAATTTTGATAAAAGAAAGGTAAATTTTTTTATGAATATATCCATCTACTAGACACACGGGACTATTTTTAGCAGTGGCCTCTCACTCATTGCAAGACTTTGTTTTACCAAACTTGACAAAAATAGTCAATTTTTTACTTTGATCATAATTGGCTCCTGTTGACCATAATTAGACAGCAGATATTCACAATTGGCATCTCGCCTTCTATTGAAATTTACGGACTGTTCATATATGGCTTTTTGCCCCTATTTCACGTGATACGTATCTTGTAAAAGGCCATTGGCCAGCGAAGTCACGTGAAACAGATCAATACAAATTTCATTGGCTGCTGCCTACTATTTCACGTGATACGTATCATGTAAAAGGCCACTGGCCAGCGAAGTCACGTGAAACAGATCGATACAAATTTCATTGACTGCTGCCTATACTATTTCACGTGATACGTATCAAGCAAAAGGCCATTGGCCAGCGAAGTCACGTGAAACAGATCGATACAAATTTCATTGGCTGCTGCCTATACTATTTCACGTGATACGTATCATGTAAAAGGCCATTGGCCAGCGAAGTCACGTTAAACAGATCGATACAAATTTCATTGGCTGCTGCCTACTATTTCACGTGATACGTATCATGCAAAAGGCCATTGGCCAGCGAAGTCACGTGAAACAGATCGATACAAATTTCATTGGCTGCTGCATATACTATTTCACGTGATACGTAAAATGTAAAAGGCCATTGGCCAGCGAAGTCACGTGAAACAGATCGATACAAATTTCATTGGCTGCTGCCTATACTATTGCACGTGATACGTATCATGTAAAAGGCCATTGGCCAGCGAAGTCACGTGAAACAGATCGATACAAATTTCCTTGGCTACTGCCTCTTCTCTACACGTGATACGTATCATGTAAAAGCCACTCACCAGCGAATTGCACGTGGGAACCAGATCAATACGATTTTCATTGGCTGCTGCCTATACTATTTCACGTGATACGTATCATGCAAAAAGCCGTGGCAAGCAAAGTCACGTGAATATGATTTGGTCACGCCTACGTAACCGAAGACGTTTTGGATCATGTGCATCCGATCAAAATTAAATAAAACCTTGTTAAGAAAAAGACCATCTCAAGTTTCTTAATCGACTCAGATAAATTTTTTCAGGCAATTTTGAGTAAAAATTGTTACATCGTCGGAATCAGCTGTTTCTTATCTATCTGTCAATGTAAAATTGGAATGAAACTTAGAAAGTTTTCAGCTGACATTTTCACAAAAACTGTTACCATAGGAAATCAAGGGCACTTTTTAATTATGGCTAACCGGCCTTTTAAAAATCCTATTTATGACTAAAGACGCCATTTATGTGACGCCATGATATTCGTGTGCAGATTGGCACGTAATTTGTAAAGGCCATTGGCCAGCGAAGTCACGTGCAACAGATCGATGCTAATTTTATTGGCTGCTGCCTATACTATTGCACGTGATACGTATCTTGTAAAAGGCCATTGGCCAGCGAAGTCACGTGCAACAGATCGATGCAAATTTCATTGGCTGCTGCCTATACTATTTCAGGTGATACGTATCATGTAAAAGGCCATTGGCCAGCGAAGTCACGTGAATATGATTTAGTTAGAATATGAGTAGCATTGCAAGATTGCAGCATTGCACGATTCCAGCATCACTTATTATAGAATACTATTTGCCTACTTTCACTGTAAGGAACCGTATCATTTTGCCATTTTCTTCAAAGTGAATCTGTTCGCTTTCGCACCATATTTTTAAATGTCAGCATTTAGTTGACACTTTCAACTATAGTTTTTTGATGTTCACTTCAAATTTTAAACAACTTTTTCTGGTTGGGTCAAGCTGCGCAGTTATTTATCGGTTGCATAAATTATTAGTAGGTATCGACTCCAAAATTTTGTAATTTAGCAGAATTTTGGCGCGATTTTACGATCTCATTGAGCGATATCAATCACACATGACTGAGTGACTACTATACTGCATTACTGCGCACTGACTAGCCCTTACACTCGTTCAAGTTTCATTATATGTAACAAAGTAAAAAAGCAACTTTTCTAAAAGCGCGATATAGCATTATGATGTTGGTGCTAAGCAAAAGCTGCGGTCTAATTCTGTCTGTAGGTATTTTAATTCTTATGCCTTATCGTTTCAAGCGGCTAAGACAGAAGCACGGTTTTATTGATAGGTCGTTGTCGATTTTGCACCATGATCGTCTTAACCTAACGAACTGGTACGCTGATTTTGTTCACCAATTTAATGATCACTTACTTCGAGCATATGTTTCAAGAATTGTGCTCAACCAAGAGCATTTTTAACTTTTATGATTTATCTGTCGAATTATAAAATTTTAATTGAATTTTCATAATAGAAAGGTAATTTTTTTATGAATACATCCATCTACCTACTAGACATACGCGACTATTTTTAGCAGTGGCCTCTCACTCACTGCAAGACTTTGTTTTACGAAATTTGATAAAAAATGGTCAATTTTTTACTTTGATCATAATTGGCTCCTGTTGATCATAATTAGACAACAGTTATTCACAATTGGCATCTCGCCTTCTATTGAAATTTACGGATTGTTCATATATGGCTTTTTACCCCTACCCCCCCCTTAAAACCGTACAGAAAGCAAAAATTGCGCAAACCGTAAATCCTTTGCGCTCCGCATTGGACGCAAGGCCCAAAGCATAACAGGGAGAGTGTCATACCTTCCCATTACATGTGTCCTCTTGGTGTTAGGTATGTTTTATGTACTTATTCAGTTGGCGTTAAGATTTCATGATGTAATTCTTGTCCTGTAGCGCCATCCGGACGACTAAAAAATTGCTGTTATCAAAGTTGTCTTACAAACCTGGGCCCGACTTATCGAAACAAAATGTTCGTCGTTGAAAATGTTCGTCGTTGAAAAATTTTTCAACGACGAGCTTTGGTTTTTTAGAACATTATTATGTTCTAAAAGACAAAAGCTCGTCGTTAAAAAAATTTTCAACGACGAACATTTCAACGGAGCTCAAGACATCCGTTGAAATTGAAATTTTCGCCGTTGAAAATTTTTCAACGACGAACATTTGTTTTTCAACGACGAACAACGACGAACATTTTCAACGACGAACATTTTGCTTCGATAAATCGGGCCCTGCTGTTTTTTTAATCTGAGGCAAAAAATATAAAGAACTTAACATACATAAAAACTGCAAGTTTTGAGCTTTAAATTGGTGTATTGAACATTCAAAACCGTTGCACATGCCCGAAATTACAAGCGAAATTAAAAGGGACGGAACTTCAATGGGCGAAATAAAATTGGGCATTAAAACAATCTGAAAGTTATTCAAAACTAATCCAAAAATTCATTAAAATTACATGACTAAGAAGTGCAATTTCAGAGCGTTCGATTGGTGTATTGAACGGTCAAAACGGTTGCGCGTAACCAAAGTTACAGGCGAAAATGGTCAGTGAACCAAATGCGCAAAGTCAAGTTGTGCAGTACAACAGTCTGAAAATGTTATCCAAAATTCATAGATTTAGCGGATTTAGCAGATTTAGGATTTAGCAGATTCAGTTAAAACGCTTATCCAAAATTGTTTGGATTTATTGGATTTATCGGATTTAGGCGCGCGCTGAATCCGCTAAATCGGCTAAATCCTGGAATTTTGGATAACAGATTTAGCAGCGCTAAATCCGCTAAATCAAATCCGCTAAATCAAATCCGCTAAATTCATTTTGGATAAGGGGGTGTGAGAACATTTGCATCAGCCTTCAGAACTTGCAAATAAGTTCCACGCAACTCTGAAGATATTTGCAAGTGCCTTCACAAGTTGCAGTGCGTCTCCAATGAGTTCTATATAACTTTGAAATATTGCAATGAGCCACCAGAACCTCATTGACATGTAAAATAAGTTCCACATAACTCTGAAGATATTTGCAAGTGCCTTCGGAAGTTAAGCATTTGCATGTGCCTTCAGAAGTTGCAAATAAGTTCAACACAACTTTGAATGCATTTGCATGTGCCTTCAGAAGTTGTAAATAAGTTCCACGCAACTGTGAGAACATTTGCATGAACCTTCAGAAGTGGCAAGGAGTCTCCAATGAGTTATATACAACTTAAAAGTATTGCAATGAGCCACCAGAACCTCATTGACATGTCAAATAAGTTCCACATAACTCTGAAGACATTTGCAAGTGCCTTCAAATAATTTCCATATAACTCTCTGAAGACATTTGCAAGTGCCTTCAGAAGTTGCAAATATTTTTCACGCAACTGTGAATGTATTTGCACGTGAGTTCAGAAGTTGCAAATATGTTCCACGCAACTCTGAAGACATTTGCAAGTGCCTTCACAAGTTGCAGTGCGTCTCCAATGAGTTCTATATAACTTTGAAATATTGCAATGAGCCACCAGAACCTCATTGACATTTCAAATAAGTTCCACATATTTCTGCAGACATTTGCGAGTTCCTTCAGAAGTTGCAAATATTTTCCACACAACACTGAATGCATTTGCATGTTCCTTCAGAAGTTGCAAATATGTTCCACGCAACTTTGTGAACATATGCATGAGCCTTCATAAGTTGCAGTCTGTCTCCAATGAGTTCTATACAACTTTGAAATATTGCAATGAGCCACCAGAACCTCATTGACATTTCAAATAAGTTCCACATATTTCTGCAGACATTTGCGAGTTCCTTCAGAAGTTGCAAATATTTTCCACACAACACTGAATGCATTTGCATGTTCCTTCAGAAGTTGCAAATATGTTCCACGCAACTGTGAGAACATTTGCGTGAGCCTTCAGAAGTTGCAGGGAGTCTCCAATGAGTTCTATGCAACTTTAAATTATTGCAATGAGCCACCAGAACCTCATTGACATTTCAAATAAGTTCCACATATTTCTGAAGACATTTGCATGTTCCTTCAGAAGTTGCAAATAAGTTCAACACAAATGTAAATGTATTTGCATGTGAGTTCAGAAGTTGCGAATATGTTCCACGCAACTGTGTGAACATATGCATGAGCCTTCATAAACTGCAGTGAGTCTCCAATGAGTTCTATACAACTTTGAAATGTTGCAATGAGCCACCAGAACCTCAATGACATTTCAAATAACTTCCACATATTTCTGGAGATATTTGCAAGTGCCTTCAGAAGTTGCAAATATTTTCCACACAACACTGAATGCATTTGCATGTTCCTTCAGAAGTTGCAAATATGTTCCACGCAACTGTGAGAACATTTGCATGAGCCTTCAGAACTTGCAAATAAGTTCCACGCAACTCTGAAGACATTTGCAAGTGCCTTCACAAGTTGCAGTGCGTCTCCAATGAGTTCTATATAACTTTGAAATATTGCAATGAGCCACCAGAACCTCATTGACATTTCAAATAAGTTCCACATATTTCTGCAGACATTTGCGAGTTCCTTCAGAAGTTGCAAATATTTTCCACACAACACTGAATGCATTTGCATGTTCCTTCAGAAGTTGCAAATATGTTCCACGCAACTGTGAGAACATTTGCGTGAGCCTTCAGAAGTTGCAGGGAGTCTCCAATGAGTTCTATGCAACTTTAAATTATTGCAATGAGCCACCAGAACCTCATTGACATTTCAAATAAGTTCCACATATTTCTGAAGACATTTGCATGTTCCTTCAGAAGTTGCAAATAAGTTCAACACAAATGTAAATGTGAGTTCAGAAGTTGCGAATATGTTCCACGCAACTGTGTGAACATATGCATGAGCCTTCATAAACTGCAGTGAGTCTCCAATGAGTTCTATACAACTTTGAAATATTGCAATGAGCCACCAGAACCTCAATGACATTTCAAATAACTTCCACATATTTCTGGAGATATTTGCAAGTGCCTTCAGAAGTTGCAAATATTTTCCACACAACACTGAATGCATTTGCATGTTCCTTCAGAAGTTGCAAATATGTTCCACGCAACTGTGAGAACATTTGCATGAGCCTTCAGAACTTGCAAATAAGTTCCACGCAACTCTGAAGACATTTGCAAGTGCCTTCACAAGTTGCAGTGCGTCTCCAATGAGTTCTATATAACTTTGAAATATTGCAATGAGCCACCAGAACCTCATTGACATTTCAAATAGGTTCCACATATTTCTGGAGACATTTGCGAGTGGCTTCAGAAGTTGCAAATAGTTTCCGCAATACTCTGAATGCATTGGCATGTTCCTTCAGAAGTTGCAAATAAGTTCAACACAAATGTAAATGTATTTGCATGTGAGTTCAGAAGTTGCGAATATGTTCCACGCAACTGTGTGAACATATGCATGAGCCTTCATAAACTGCAGTGAGTCTCCAATGAGTTCTATACAACTTTGAAATATTGCAATGAGCCACCAGAACCTCAATGACATTTCAAATAAGTTCCACATAACCCTGAAGACATTTGCAAGTGCCTTCAGAAGTTGCAAATATTTTCCACACAACACTGAATGCATTTGCATGTTCCTTCAGAAGTTGCAAATATGTTCCACGCAACTGTGAGAACATTTGCATGTTCCTTCAGAAGTTGCAAATATGTTCCACGCAACTTTGTGAACATATGCATGAGCCTTCATAAGTTGCAGTCTGTCTCCAATGAGTTCTATACAACTTTGAAGTATTGCAATGAGCCACCAGAACCTCAATGACATTTGAAATAAGTTCCACATAACTCTGAAGACATTTGCAAGTGCCTTCAGAAGTTGCAAATATGTTCCACACAACTCTGAATGCATTGGCATGTTCCTTCACAAGTTGCAAATAAGTTCAACACAAATGTAAATGTATTTGCATGTGAGTTCAGAAGTTGCGAATATGTTCCACGCAACTGTGTGAACATATGCATGAGCCTTCATAAACTACAGTGAGTCTCCAATGAGTTCTATACAACTTTGAAATATTGCAATGAGCCACCAGAACCTCAATGACATTTCAAATAAGTTCCACATATTTCTGAAGACATTTGCAAGTGCCTTCACAAGTTGCAGTGCGTCTCCAATGAGTTCTATATAACTTTGAAATATTGCAATGAGCCACCAGAACCTCATTGACATTTCAAATAGGTTCCACATATTTCTGGAGACATTTGCGAGTGGCTTCAGAAGTTGCAAATAGTTTCCGCACAACTCTGAATGCATTGGCATGTTCCTTCAGAAGTTGCAAATAAGTTCAACACAAATGTAAATGTATTTGCATGTGAGTTCAGAAGTTGCGAATATGTTCCACGCAACTGTGTGAACATATGCATGAGCCTTCATAAACTACAGTGAGTCTCCAATGAGTTCTATACAACTTTGAAATATTGCAATGAGCCACCAGAACCTCAATGACATTTCAAATAAGTTCCACATATTTCTGAAGACATTTGCAAGTGCCTTCACAAGTTGCAGTGCGTCTCCAATGAGTTCTATATAACTTTGAAATATTGCAATGAGCCACCAGAACCTCAATGACATTTCAAATAAGTTCCAAATATTTCTGGAGACATTTGCAAGTGCCTTCAGAAGTTGCAAATATTTTCCACACAACACTGAATGCATTTGCATGTTCCTTCAGAAGTTGCAAATATGTTCCACGCAACTTTGTGAACATATGCATGAGCCTTCAGAAGTTGCAGAAAGTCTCCAATGAGTTATATATAACTTTGAAGTATTGCAATGAGCCACCAGAACCTCATTGACATGTCAAATAAGTTCCACATAACTCTGAAGATATTTGCAAGTGCCTTCCGAAGTTGCAAACAATTTCCACAAACTCTGAAAGCATTTGAATGTGCCTTCAGAAGTTGCAAATAAGTTCAACACAACTTTGAATGCATTTGCATGTGCCTTCAAAAGTTGTAAATAAGCTCCACGCAACTCTGAAGACATTTGCAAGTGCCTTCAAAAGTTGCAGTGCGTCTCCAATGAGTTCTATATAACTTTGAAATATTGCAATGAGCCACCAGAACCTCATTGACATTTCAAATAGGTTCCACATATTTCTGGAGACATTTGCGAGTGGCTTCAGAAGTTGCAAATAGTTTCCGCAATACTCTGAATGCATTGGCATGTTCCTTCAGAAGTTGCAAATAAGTTCAACACAAATGTAAATGTATTTGCATGTGAGTTCAGAAGTTGCGAATATGTTCCACGCAACTGTGTGAACATATGCATGAGCCTTCATAAACTGCAGTGAGTCTCCAATGAGTTCTATACAACTTTGAAACATTGCAATGAGCCACCAGAACCTCAATGACATTTCAAATAAGTTCCACATATTTCTGGAGACATTTGCAAGTGCCTTCACAAGTTGCAGTGCGTCTCCAATGAGTTCTATACAACTTTGAAATATTGCAATGAGCCACCAGAACCTCAATGACATTTCAAATAAGTTCCAAATATTGCTGGAGACATTTGCAAGTGCCTTCAGAAGTTGCAAATATTTTCCACACAACACTGAATGCATTTGCATGTTCCTTCAGAAGTTGCAAATATGTTCCACGCAACTTTGTGAACATATGCATGAGCCTTCAGAAGTTGCAGAAAGTCTCCAATGAGTTATATACAACTTTAAAGTATCGCAATGAGCCACCAGAACCTCATTGACATGTCAAATAAGTTCCACATAACTCTGAAGATATTCGCAAGTGCCTTCCGAAGTTGCAAACAATTTCCACAAACTCTGAAAGCATTTGCATGTGCCTTCAGAAGTTGCAAATAAGTTCAACACAACTTTGAATGCATTTGCATGTGCCTTCAGAAGTTGTAAATAAGTTCCACGCAACTGTGAGAACATTTGCATGAGCCTTCAGAACTTGCAAATAAGTTCCACGCAACTCTGAAGACATTTGCAAGTGCCTTCACAAGTTGCAGTGCGTCTCCAATGAGTTCTATATAACTTTGAAATATTGCAATGAGCCACCAGAACCTCATTGACATTTCAAATAGGTTCCACATATTTCTGGAGACATTTGCGAGTGGCTTCAGAAGTTGCAAATAGTTTCCGCACAACTCTGAATGCATTGGCATGTTCCTTCAGAAGTTGCAAATAAGTTCAACACAACTTTGAATGCATTTGCATGTGCCTTCAGAAGTTGTAAATAAGTTCCACGCAACTGTGAGAACATTTGCATGAGCCTTCAGAACTTGCAAATAAGTTCCACGCAACTCTGAAGACATTTGCAAGTGCCTTTACAAGTTGCAGTGAGTCTCCAATGAGTTCTATACAACTTTGAAATATTGCAATGAGCCACCAGAACTTTGAAATATTGCAATGAGCCACCAGAACCTCATTGACATTTCATATAGGTTCCACATATTTCTGGAGACATTTGCGAGTGGCTTCAGAAGTTGCAAATAGTTTCCGCACAACTCTGAATGCATTGGCATGTTCCTTCAGAAGTTGCAAATAAGTTCAACACAAATGTAAATGTATTTGCATGTGAGTTCAGAAGTTGCGAATATGTTCCACGCAAGTGTGTGAACATATGCATGAGCCTTCATAAACTGCAGTGAGTCTCCAATGAGTTCTATACAACTTTGAAATATTGCAATGAGCCACCAGAACCTCATTGACATTTCAAATAAGTTCCACATATTTCTGGAGACATTTGCGAGTGCCTTCAGAAGTTGCAAATATTTTCCACACAACACTGAATGCATTTGCATGTTCCTTCAGAAGTTGCAAATATGTTCCACGCAACTTTGAATGCATTAGCATGTGCCTTCAGAAGTTGTAAATAAGTTCCACGCAACTGTGAGAACATTTGCATGAGCCTTCAGAACTTGCAAATAAGTTCCACGCAACTCTGAAGACATTTGCAAGTGCCTTCACAAGTTGCAGTGCGTCTCCAATGAGTTCTATATAACTTTAAAATATTGCAATGAGCCACCAGAACCTCATTGACATTTCAAATAGGTTCCACATATTTCTGGAGACATTTGCGAGTGCCTTCAGAAGTTGCAAATATTTTCCACACAACACTGAATGCATTTGCATGTTCCTTCAGAAGTTGCAAATATGTTCCACGCAACTTTGAATGCATTAGCATGTGCCTTCAGAAGTTGTAAATAAGTTCCACGCAACTGTGAGAACATTTGCATGAGCCTTCAGAACTTGCAAATAAGTTCCACGCAACTCTGAAGACATTTGCAAGTGCCTTCACAAGTTGCAACTTTAAAATATTGCAATGAGCCACCAGAACCTCATTGACATTTCAAATAGGTTCCACATATTTCTGGAGACATTTGCGAGTGGCTTCAGAAGTTGCAAATATTTTCCGCACAACACTGAATGCATTTGCATGTTCCTTCAGAAGTTGCAAATATGTTCCACGCAACTTTGTGAACATATGCATGAGCCTTCATAAGTTGCAGTCTGTCTCCAATGAGTTCTATACAACTTTGAAGTATTGCAATGAGCCTTCATAAACTGCAGTGAGTCTCCAATGAGTTCTATACAACTTTGAAGTATTGCAATGAGCCTTCATAAACTGCAGTGAGTCTCCAATGAGTTCTATACAACTTTGAAATATTGCAGTTTAAGTCTTGCCGCTACATTTTATGTGAGGGAGGTATAAAGGTGCAAAACTAGTCTGTCAAGGTAACGAGGGGTGAAATACAAGCTAGCCGCTATCTCTATCTTCGGGTGCTAGTAAAAGTCGTGATACATGGGAATGTGACCAAAAAGGTCAGCTGTAACATATAATAATTTTTAGCATATATGGGTTAGAAAAGCTGCTGCGTTTACTGGTTGTGTTTATTTTGCTTAGAAGTTACTGTAATTTTTGGTAATACTAAAATATTTGATTTTTTAAAATGACTGTCCTTGTCAATAAGAAATGTCCCTGTCCCTATGCGGGTTTGATTCATACTTTTCTAGTGCCCAGACCTTAGGGACACTTCTTAAGGACAGGGACAAAGCATGAGGACACAGGGACAAGGACACCTAGGGACAGGGACAAGGACAACGCTTGAGGACAGGGACAACGCTTAGGGACGAGTATGAACCAGGCTTAACATAATGCAACGTTTGTGCTTTTTAATAAAAACTTCCTAAAAGTGCCCATGTTGTACGTGACCTCAAAGTTTTTATGGGACCTCGTAAAACACGGTTCATACTCGTCCTTATCCTTGTGCTTATCGTTTTGTCCTTATCCTTGTGCTTATCGTTTTGTCCTTAAGCGATTCCAAGAAAACTGCTGGCCAAATAAGCCAACTTTTCGCATGATTACTGCAGGGGTCTCTTGCAGATCGCATGCAAAAAATTAGCCGAAACGCTTGCGTCAATTGTTCACAGTAGCTGACCGAAAATTGTCCTTGTCCCTGTCCCTGTGTCCTTAAGGACAAGTATGAACCGGGCTTAAGAAGTATTTTATATCACTGACATTGCTAACTTTTGAACTCTCCAGTTATTTCGTTTTCATGCCTTCTGAGTTGAATAGGACGCCAAAATTGGCACTGGTTCAACCAAGGGACACCAACAGTTCACTTTAGGATCCGCTCCCAAATGTGAACCCGGGCCCGGGTATGCAAAGGTCGGATCCGCCCTGGACCGCCCGCGAAATTTTATTAACGAAAAAACTTTTATTAATAGCGTATTTTACAATTATATTACGGAAATACGAGGTCGAGTTACATTAATTACATAATTACAGTTACATTATAGAAATAGGTCTCTGAAAACATATATATATATATATATATATATATATATATATATATATATATATATATATATATATATATATACTGCTATATATATAAATTCCCCAGGTCTTATATATATATATATATATATATATATATATATATATATATATATATATATATATATATAACGCAGTAATACGAGTAAATGAACACAAAAGCTTAAGACATATAAACTGTAAATTAATAATTAATATACTTATACTATCCTATTCATAATGATAATGAAGATATCATCTCCATATTAAAATATCAGTTAGAACCATGTGTGTTATTAAGACGTTTAACTTTCGAATCTCGTGCAGTGGCTTGGTTCCAAAGTTATACGCAACGTAAATCGGAGTTATTTGTCTGTTGCTACAAGCAACGTTTAAACGTTATTACAGAAAACTCTTTACTTCCAATCTGTTTCATCAAAGTGTCTAAAAGAAGCGTTAATGCTTCATACTAAACCGCTAAGCTGTGCCTTTGAGTTTAAAAGGGCGTAAAATGGAGTTATTTTTCCTCCGCAGAATCCTCCGCGACAGGCCATTTTTGTAGTCAGTTATTTCTGGAGGTTAACCACAAAAAATGGCCACAGCTTAGGCTAGGAACATCGTAGAAAGATGACAATTACGTCATTAGAAAGACAATTTTTAGCGCTTTCAGATGACATATCACATGATGGCGCAACGTCCTGAAAATAAGTCAAAATTTCACTTTCTAAATTTTGACGTACGCTAAACGTCACGTCACAGGGTCATATGACCCATCATTTTAAAGCTCCAACAATTTCCTTCCAAATGACGTTGAAATTATAATTGTACCATTACCGTATCAAAAGTTATGGCCCCTGAAAACTTTTCCTAAAAGGGGCTAATTGTACAGATCACACCATGGGTGATCAAATCCCAAAACAATTGAATTTAGGCAAAAAATTTAAAAATTTTTTGTTCATCTTTAAATAATGTAGCATGAAATAGACTAAACTAAGATAAATACTATTAGTCTAACTAGTCTAAACTAGACGCACTAGACTTGTAATAATAATAATAATAATAATAATAAATACCGCACCATGTAACGTGTCTCAACAGCAGTCGATCGATTTTAACTACTCTCAAAGAAAAAAATGTTTATGGGAATCGAACTATCGAACGAACTGTTGTCATCATTTTAAACAGCGCCTTAGACCACTCGGCTTCGCTGTCATAGTTGGAAGTCACATGTTTTTTAAACGCTGAGCAAAGCGAAGTTAAACGCTTACATTTCATTTTTTCATCATTTTAATCAATTTAATCAAGCTGAATTCATTTAATGTTCAAAAAGAGCTAAGCTTTAATACAATTAAACGGTTTATCGAGCAAACCTCAAGCAAGCATTGTGAGGACTACAAGCAGCAAGCAGCATCAACACAAGTGCCCACCCCCTGAGCATCTCCCTGTTAACTACATCTGTGACATTTAATGTCTTTTCAATCTCTGGTCGGACCCGAAAATAAAAGTAGTGTATTAATAAAATTTTCATGCAGAAGTCTGTGTAAAAAGTCAACTTTTTTGCTTACAAAAAGTATAAAAACAAAAGTAAAAAAGTTTTGCTACAAAAAAAGTGCAAATAAATACGCCTGCGCATGCTGAAAACAAACTTCTCAAAAATTTTGTTCAAAATACAATAAGTGACCAGGTTAGGTATGCTAGGAGAACTAAATACCCGGACCGGAATCTGGACAATGAAGTTGGCAGATTTGGAATAGACCTTGAATAATAAATGCATAATCTCAATATGAATTTGTCATTAATTTGAAATTTAATAGGTAGTGGAAAATAATAAATATTTTACAAATTTTCTATTCTTTTTTTGACATCGAAACAGTGTTATTTTCGTCAAAAATTTTGCGTCATCTGAAGCACATGCCCAAATTTTTTTGCGTCATTTTGGAAAAAAGTGCGCAGAGCGGTTATAATGCTATCTAAGCCCGTGTGTTCGGTAAAAATCACTTTATTAAGGCACTGGCGGTCCCCAATTACGATTTTGGGGCTTTAAAATTTTTTTCTGAAAAAATTTTCAACTCTACCTTTAAGCAGGTGGAATGATTTTTTGATTTTTGGTAATGGGTTAAAATGCATTTTTTCAATATTCACATAGAAATGGAAATTTAAAAATAAAAATTAAAAATAGATGTATCGGGAATTTTTTTCGACGAGGCAATAAAAACAAAAGGGTAAAAATGTGTGAAAATTTAAAATTCACTGTGAAAAAATTTCGGGGGAGGGGGAATGTCGCCCATCTATCATTCCCTGGGTACACCCTTGAATTTAAGAGTGCGCGAAAGCTGAGTTTAACTTGTCGGCTGTCTCGGCATCTGAAAATTATTCAATAGTCAGTTCCCCTAACGACGGCATCATTACGCCACATTTGGGTGGCATGAACTGCACTGTAAACACGCAGCTTAAATTCAGCAAATATAATAGCATTCTCCTATTGCAAACTTTGATACTAGCGCGGCATTCGTCTTATACCGATTAGCATTAATTGATGCGTTTAAGAAACTTGTGGGCATGCTTCGACACGTTTTCATCGAATTATAATAGGTTGTAAACTGTCATTTAAACCAATTGTAGCTTGAAACGTTAGACACATGGGAAAGTTTTACAAACTTGATGGTTTTGACGCAATTTTGGAAAATTTTTCAAAAATTTCGCGACGAAAATATTTTCGGCACTTTTTGGCCAAACCGGCTATGACATCTTTCAGCCTCAACCGGAAAAAAGTGCGTCACGGGATGCACATGGCCTAAAAAAAGTGCGAAATTTCAGAAAAAAAGTTTTGACGCAAAAAAACACTGCATCAAAACTTCAATTTTTTAAAAAATACAAACGTTCAAAAAAATGACTGCAATATGATGTTACTAATGTCAAATACTCACTGTTCGTCCCATTCGCCGCCCTTCACTTGCCAAGTAAGAAAATTTATAACTGACTTGAAAACCTCAATTCAATTTTTAAAAACGTCAACCGTTAAAAATAGGTCTGTAAAAATGAGTAGGCTGTCGCACGGTGCTCACTTGTCCCAGCTCTCGACCACTCCGGTCCACAACGCTTCGTGCAACTTTCCCACGTCTTTACTGACTGCCAGATTTTACAAATCTTTGCAGCCCATGTCTTTTCCGACTGTGTGTCAGATGATACAATGTCTCACCTACTTCACAAATCCCTTGCAAACAATCCAATCACATGCCAGGGCCGAACGCTCTTATCACATCCATTTAAAAAATTAGACAAAATCCCTCTTGTCCACTTTGTTCTTTCGAAATCTCTTATGAATTACACAAAGACCCCTTCAAGTCCTTTTCTAAGAAAGTTCCTTCACATCACAAAAATCCCTTCAAGCCTTACTCTAAAAATCTCTTAACAATTACGACAGAATCGCGATTCAACGGGGCGCATTTGGCTCTGTTTATCCCACCTTACGACGCTCAACTTTCTTCTCTCCCCTTACGTATTACACAAAAAATCTCTCAAGCCCTTCTCTTATCATCCCTTACGAGTAACTAAAAAATCCCCTTTCAACTCCATGTATTTGAATCTGTTTATCCCACCTTACGGTGTCGGCTTTGCTCTTTCAAAATTTTGCGAATTACACAATGACCCCTACAAGTCCTTTTTTAAGAAAATACCTTCACATCAAAAAATCCCCTCAAGCTTTACTCTAAAAATCTACAAAATCTCGATTACTCTTTACTCTACAAAATCTCGATTCAGCGGGGCGCATTTGGCTCTGTTTATCCCACCTTACGACGCCCCACTTTCTTCTCTCTCCTCACTAATCACTAAAAAATCAATCACGCCCTTCTCTAGGAATCTCTGAACCAATCACACAATAAAACTTCAGGTGAAACCTCCCAGGCCCTTCTCTTAAATCCCATTAGTAACTGCACAAAATCCTTTTAGCATTTCTGCGTATTTCGTGTCCCTTTATCCCGTTAGTTATTACATTGTTCTTTCCAGTTCCCTTACCAATTACAGAAAAAAATTCTCTCAAGCCCTTCTCTTAGCATCCCTTAAGAATTACTAAAAAGTCCCCTTTCTAAGCCCACTTAATCCAATCTGTTTATCCCACCCGATGGTGTCTACCTTGTTCTTTCGAAATCCCTTAACTAATTAACACAAAGACCCCTTCAAGTCCTTTTCTAAAAAAGTCCCTTCGCATCACAAAAATCCCTTCAAGCCTTAACTTAAAATCTCTAACAATGACGACAAAATCCTAACTCAGCCGGGCGTATTCGGCTCTGTTTATCCCACCTTACGACGCGCAACGTTCCCCTTACGAATTGCATGAAAAATGCCTCACGCCCTTCTCTTAGCATCCCTTACAATTACGAGTAACTAAAAAAATTCTTTAATGCACTAATCCGAATCTCTTAATCCAGCAATACGTAACTGAACGAAGTACTATTGCTTAGAAGCTAAATCACTTGGAAGAATTTGCTTCAAAGGAAGTTAAACCTGTCGCTACCCACTATACTTTTCATATTCGGAATGGTTTTCTGGAATCAGGGTCGATTTATGCCTATAGCCGTATATATGTCCGTTCAGCTGACCAAATTGCACAATAATCGACACTAATAGTGTAGAAGTTCAGATTGTGGCGTGATTATTTCGTAAGTTTGTCAGTTGAAAGTACATAGGGCTGTAAGTATGAATAGACTGTCCTGTAGGAAGATCCAGTCTTGGAATTTACTTGATTCTTTAGGGCAAAGCTTAGCTATTTTGGTAACGAAGTACCAACTAGTAACCAACTGTAAACTTTTTGTCATGTCATTCAATGCAAGAATAATAAAATGTTACAACTCGCAATAACCCATAAACATGCAAAAATTGGTGAATACAGACCCAAAACATCTTTTGAAATTTTTTTATGCTTTTTTGGGCTAGTTATTTTAATTACATAAGTCATTAGTCTTATATTGGGAATTTTTCGGCAATTCACAGCACAGAAATGTGTGGCACTTTTCTGACAGGTTTAGACCTAACGGTTAAATTCTGGTAAAAAGTTAAAAACAGCTTAAATCAGGCATCATTTATTGGATAGCCGCATGCAGAACATAGCCCTTTTAACTATTTTTGCTCGTACCGCTACATGGTGGAACTCATACGTGGGTAGTTGGCAAATTTTGGGTGGGGGGGGAAGTACCAGACCAGTTGTTTTTCAATATTTTTGAGCGGCTGTATTTTACTTATTAGTTCTGGGTGGAACTTTGCCTGTTTTGTAAGCTACCTGTTTTTTACCTGTTTTATAAGCTACCTAAACAAACTTAAAATTATTTGAATCCATCCCACAGTTTTTGAAACAAAAAAGTCGGCTGCTTTGGAAATAAAAACACCAAAATTAAATAAAAAATACTCAGTTTGCTATTTTTGGGCCTACAGTAACCCACAAAACTAACACCAATAGCAACAACAACAAAAGTTGGCTAGCTGGCCGCCTGGGCCAGCTTACACACAAAACACGATCACACATAACGGTAAGTCTACACACAAACACACACACAAATTTGCCCAAGCGATTACACGTAACACGTGTAATTCGCTAGGGCAAATCAAATGTAAGGTCCTGTCGCTACTGTGGTAGCGACAGGAAAAATTGTATACATGTATGCAGTGGCAGTGGCGTAGCCAGGAAAAAATTTCGGGGGGATGACTTTTCATTTCTGAAACATGTTAAAATGCACTTAAGTTCGATTTTATCGCACAAAACGACACATATTTCGGTAAAAAACAATGGTAACTTTTCGAATAATCGAATGCAAAATGCTAATGCTAATCGAACGTAAAATGGGACCTCCAGACACCGAAATTACAAAAAATGGTGGGGAGAAAGGGTCCAGAAGCTAACGATATAGCTAAATTGGAGAATTTGGGGGAAATTTTTGATTTTTAGGCCAAAATTGGTCAACTGGAGACGTATATATCAGAAATTTTTTAGGCCGGGCGATAAAAACCAAAGGGGGGACCCTTGTTGACAATTTCTTCAAGTTCGACCAAAGGGGGGGTCGCGACCCCCACTGGCTACGCCGCTGAGTATGGGTCGCTCATAGAATTTAGATTCAGCATAAGGTATATACTTGTAGACATGCACAGGCTTTGATGAAAGATAATAACAAGGAACAGTAACCAACAGAGTGGGAGGGGTCTGGGGGCGGCAGCCCCCAGGAAAAAAGTTCGAGAATTTTTTTATTTTTAGAGGTCAAATTTGGTCAATTGGAGACGTATCAGAAATTTTTTTCGATCGGGCGATAAAACCAAAGGGGGGACCCTTGCCACTCTTACTGCAATCTAGATGAGTATGGGTCGCTCAGAGAATTTACCTCCGGTTCAGCATCCGGCTAATTTTTGAATGGCTCCGGCCGGAGCCGGAGCCGGAGCCGGAGGGGCCAAATCCGGCCGGAGCCGGAGCCGGAGCCGGAGGCTCCGGCCGATCGCTAAATATATATATATATATATATATATATATATATATATATATATATATTAGGGATGTCGCGGATATCCGCATCCGCATCCGCGGATGATCCGCAACTTTTTGACATCCGCATCCGCATCCGCAAAAATTTAATGCGGATGTGCGGATGTTGCAGATTCGGCAAAATTTACTAAAAATGTAGAAAATCAGACGACAATTTTGATTTTTGTGCACGTATATACGAATATTTTTGCTCTTAGAACGGTGGATGAAACTTTATTCTAGGCTTTTTCACCTCATTGTTGGTTGCAAATCGCTCTTTTCTAAAGTAGGCTTCACGAATATTTGATATTGCGGGCATATTCGAACTAAGTTTTGCATTTGCATGTTTGAGAGAGACTAGTCTACAAACTTGTAAAATGTCACAACAATATCAATTTTTAACTTGCATGCTTTCGTGGATTAAAAAGAATAGACAGAATACGTATAGTGATTATACACCAACCAAAACTAAAAGCATCACGTTGCCAGAGGGTCACGCTGATAGCCTTTGAGTTGGCATACAGTTAACCAATAGCGTTTTAACCAAGCTTTTGATGGCTGCGCATGGCTTAGAAGATATGTATAATGAATGCACAACTTCGATACAAACTGTTTTATCTAAGTCTCATTCCTTAGTACTTGCATTCTTGCAATCATAATTGCTATTTTTAGTATATTATGTATTTTTTGGTGAAAAATTTTTCAAAAATTCTTTTCATAACTTGTTTAGAACGTATTCTAAAAAGATCCGCATCCGCATCCGCATCCTCGCGGATGTCAGAAGTCAACATCCGCATCCGCATCCGCATCCGCGGATGTCAAAAAAGTCACATCCGCGACATCCCTAATATATATATATATATATATAGCAGGCGGGGAAAAAAAACCCACCCCATTTTTTGGGGGAAAAAAACCCACCCCGGTTCCGGAACTTGGGTATATGGTACAGGTCTAAAAATTTGCCAGCGTATAGTACAGTCCCTGTAGGCAAACGTATATAAGCGGTATCCAAACGGGGTCTCGTTGGTACTGTTTATGAGTCAAAAATTTTGACCCCCCATTTTTGACCCGACATGGCTCCAAGGGAAGTGAATTTTGGAGTCTCATTTCTCAGCACTAAAAGATGCGAGCTCAAATGTAAAAACACTTTTACAGAGGACTACCCTTCCTCTATTCATGACCGCAGTGGCAGGTCCCTCCTTCTTTCGTACGAGGGGGGGCATGACCGAAATTAGACGGGGTAAAAAAAACCCATGTGGGGGAAAAAAACCCACTTTTTGAAAATGGTCTGGTGATGTCGAAAAACCTTGTAGCTACTCCAAAAGACTCATGGTAGTGCAAAAAGACGTTTATTGTTAACACAAATGCGCATACTGACACTTTCTTCATCGATTTCTGGTATACAGGCCTAATAGTCGGACTTTGTCATTTTGAGGTCCCTTTGGAGCGGAAAGTAGTATTATCTGGTACTATTGCCAGTTTTTTGTATGTTTTTAATTATAACCTGTTAGTTTCTCTTGTTTAAACGCCAAATAACCGAATAAAATTAAACTATGTCCGTCACGACCAGTCACACCCACTTACGGTACCCTCCATGGAGGGTCGATGGTGTAAAAAGTAGCCATAAAGTGCAGATTTTGCATGTATTTAAAGCGTAATAGCAACTTTTTAGTTGTTTTCAACGTTTTCAGGCGAAATTAAGGTGTTTTGTTTTCAAATCTGAAAATTCAAAATTTTATAATGGGCTGCGAAGGGCAGTTTTCAAACTTGTCTACCTGAGGCCCCATAGCAAATCTGCGCATAGTTTTGACATCAGTGGCCTCTACTACTCCTAATACGTTCCATAGCGTTGAAAAACTACCGCTAACACACTTTTCGGGTGATTTATGGGGTGGGTTTTTTTTCCCCCACATGGGTTTTTTTCCCCCAATTGGGTTTTTTTCCCCGGCAAGTTTTTGGCTTCCCGCCAAAAAATGGTAAGAGATAGCGAAATGAAACCGGTGCCAGCATTTAGAGCAAGGTTAGGCCTACGACAGATTTTTTTGGTTTCCCGTGAAAACGTATAGTCTATGAGCTACATGACGAAATATGAAAATGCGGGTTTTTTTCCCCGCCTGCTATAGTATTTGTTCATTTTATTATTTGTGAAAGCATTTAATTAGTTCTAATTTTATTATTACAGCCATAATCTGTTGTGGCGACGCTTTGGCCGCTCGCGACCTCCAATCGGCGTCGGGCAGTCTCTCGCCCGCAACTCCCACGGGGGGTGTGACTGCGGCCTCCCCGAGCGAAAAGTCCCAGAGCAGTCGGGCATTCACCAGTCGCTGCTCTCTCAGTTGCCTGATATACCAAAGCCTGGCCGCCAGCCCAAATGGCACCAGCGGTATTCGAGCCCTGCGTGATGGCATTCTGCGATTGAGGCCATGGGAAGAAGCGCCCAGACTTTTGGGCAGAATCCGGGCGTCGCTGAGGCGGCATCGGTGCTTTGTTTGTGTCCCAGATGTGCTGGATGGCGACAAGGTGGGTATCTAGGGGAGTATTGCACTGCTAATTGCGAAATTTTCAGACCTAGTGGCGGTCAAAGTGCAATGAGAATGGACTGCTAGGTTGGCAGGAGCAATGTGGCCCTAATCTCTTGCTCAGGGAGACCATGTATTACAGTATAGTTAGGACAGAATTCTTCAACCTTTAGATCAGAACTCGAACGACCTTGTTGTTACGTAACCAAGGGTCCCCCAAACCCCCCCCCCCCCCCAGATTTTGACCCAGCTAACATGTATGGTTGCAAGAGTATTGGTGAGCATGATTAGAAGGATTATATATTATACACGATCAACAAAGTCATGCACAAAGCTCTCAAGACTGTGGAAAGATGGTGCAGATGCACGAATCTTATACGAAACTTTTTTCATAAATGATTTTAAAATTAAACATGATTTTTTTGCAGATCGAGATTTCTGGACAGACGTGGGCCATCAGTCCGTCTTGCCAGCGCCAGGCCCAGCTGTTGCGTCAGTATTCTCCCTGCGTTCACTTTTGTCTTCCTAATCTATTTAGTCGCCTTTATGAAAAAGGGTTTGTTGCTACCGGCCAAGTTTTATTTGTTTGTCTATGTTATAACTGTGGTGCTACTGTTATGTATATAAATTAACTGTTTGATGTTGTTGTTGATCAACTGCATTTGAGGGTGTTTGAAAGTGCTGATTATTAACAGAATATATATTCATAATTTGAATGAATTTGTTTTTTGTATAATATGTTTTCTCTTTTGCCATGCTTTTGTGAAGTTTAGCATTCGTGCAGTGTATAATTGTGAAATAGAAAACCAGTATTGTATTTAATTTTTTTATTATTTTGTTATGTTTTATTGCAGGTCGAAATCACTCACGGTGGCTACCTCAGGCAAGCCTAGTAACAACACAAGTAAGTTTAAATATTGGTTAATAGTTAGTTAATTATAAAAGTCTGACACCATCACTCATCGCTTCGGGGCTTTTTAGGAAGGAGCTAGGAAAAGTGTTTGGAATCAGTAGAAAAGATATGAAGAGGGATAAGCATACGTTAACACGGGAGTAGGGATCTTGTACCAACATTTCGACTGCCCTTGTACCGAGTCAGACAAAAAATGATATGTATATACCTTGTTTTTAGGAAAAATTAACGATTTTTACAAATTGTGGTTAAAAAACTGTGTTTCAGTGTTAACATTGTGCCGAAATTGAGGTAAAAATTGCACAAATTTGATAGCAAAGTCCATATTTACGAGCCCATTTTGTAGAAATTTTGCCTGCCCTTGCACCTTGGCTTTAATTTTGCTTGCCCTTGTACCAAAATAAAAAATCTGGGGGGGTGTCCGATGTCACCCCAGACCCCCGTGTTAAACTGTGGGGATAAGATCTTATGAATTTCTTTATGTTGTTTTATTTAGTTATTTAGTTTTGCTGACTATTTCAGGTTCCTCCCCTGTCGAACAAACAGCCGAGCTTTCCACCGAAGAGCTGAATGCCGCAGCCTTGATCTTAGCTTTTTGCAACGGCACTCGGGGTCTTCGCAAACGATCCACCAAAAAACGGCTGCGTTCAAATGGTATAAACGTTTTTTATGCTATTGTGTAGCCTACTGTAACATAAAGCACAACTTCTGCAATTATTTATTTAATATACTTGTTTGATGAATAAAATGTATTTCTATATTGTGTCAAATTGAATTCCTTTAGTTTCTCCTTATAGGCTGGCTTTTTTTTCTCCTTATAGGCTGGTTTTCTTTCTTTTTTGTCTACTTTTGTGCAATGTATTATTTCAAAGCGGATAATTATTATACATAAACTAAAAGGGTCCTTCATCCGCCAGGTTTTCCCCAAAATCGTCATCTAGTGCTAAAATCCCCCGCTTAATTAGCGGCCGACTCTGAGCCCATTGGTTATTACTAAGTACTGCAGCATTTAGATTGTTTGTTTATCACCACCGCTGTGTTTTGATTGGCTAGGTAATATTACATTATTTATAAATTATATATTAGTCATTTAGTTATTACTTATTAGTTGGTCATTATTTTTTTACAAACACATGCACTTGTATGTTGTTTTAGGTGGGCAATTAAACACGAAGGGACGACAATCAATGAATGACAGGCCGTTGATGGCATTCCGGTACGTTCATTGATCATTTATTATCACGACCAAGCGTCTCACACGATCAATAAGAAAAAAGTTTGAGCAATTTGTGATTTGTCCAGTGTTATTGTTGTATTGTGCTTTTCTTTATTTCGACCCTTGATGTTTAGAAATCTAATATTATTTGTCCTAAATTAGTATTGCCAAAGTATTGTCAAATTAGAGACGGTAATGATGTATTTTTCGTTTTGTGGAAACTGCGTGTATGTTGAATAGAAAGAGGATGCTCCAATTGAGAAAGAATGAAAGAAATGGAGGCGCCGGGAATCGAACCCGGGAGACAAGCATGCTACCACTACATCACAGCCCCCGAGTCTCATAGGCCCTAATTCTCATTTACAACATGTATTTGCTATTCTATTCAGATAGTTTCGTTCTGTTCATTTGTTGTAATGTTACACTTGTTTTTGTATATACGTTTTTTATTTTAGCGAGAATACTCAGGTGAGACCAGATCATACATATGGCAGCAAACGGGGGTCAGTCTCACTCATGTGAACAAGATCAAACTCGGGTTGATCAAGATCAATTTTGTCCGCTCTCAAACCACAAAGCTGTGTCGATTAAGATTCGAGTTTTCTGTTTGGTTCATTTGTCAATAATTTCTAACTCTGTTTCGTTAAATATACACAAATTTTGCTGTTTAATTTTATATAATTGTCTTTCTGCTAACTTTGAACAAATTTTAGTTGTATTGAATGTTGCTGTTACCAAGTGATGCATAGCTGTGTGTATAACCATAAGGCTTACCTTTACCTTCAGTAATACTATTCCGTCCTTAAAAAGAGTGACCCTGTTTTCGGACAGAATACACTTTTGCGGACAATTAAACTGACTCATGAGTTGATAAATTTTAAGCAGCTTTAGATTTTGATGTCTGTACTTATATGTGCTTCCTCACGGGCCTATCCCCGCTTCTATCAATTTAAATTTCACTGATTGCCAAAATAAGATATTAATTGACATGTGGCCGCTTGATGCTACTTTCGTGGATTCTGCGTATTTTATCGTATTTTTGCATATTTCTTTTTATTATTGCGTATATCCATAATTTGTGTTTGTGTTGTTCCTACATAATGTGCCAAAGATTCGTGTTTGTATGTTTATTAATTTAATAATATAATATATAATATTATTGTGTTTATCAAGATTAGCATCTCAGTCTGTTTATGATGGTGCAAACTTTGCGCTGTTTTTTTGTGTATTAGCTGATAATTTTGTAGTGTTTGAATTGGTTACAGAGGCCTGAGTGTTAGAGAAGCTTTATATTAATATGATGTTTTATGTGAGGCATAACGTTTCATTTAACCTATTTAACGTTGTTCGAATTGTTGTTGTTGTTGTTTCAGTATAATTATTGAACTTCATAAATTATTTAAATGTTAAATCTTTGGGAAATCGTAAATTATTGTCGGCCTGTTTCCAAGAACTAATTAAATACAAATTAGATTTTTTAGTTTGAAATTTTCTAATTTTTTCGCGAAAACGTTGAAAAACTTCCAATGTAGAGCAGCCAGCCATGCACATATGGTCATGACCTCTGTATTTAATTTTTTTATTTTGTGTTGGTGTATTTAACACTGATGTCAAGGTTGGATATTTGGTAATGAACAGGTTTATTTAATCGTGCCACATTATTGTGTCAAATCATACTATAATATACCACATGTGAGCGTGGGCTGATTGGGGGAAGGTGACTTTTTACTCCGCCAAAATCGTCAAAGCTTTGTTTATATCCTATTCAGCCCCCCACCGATTAGATTAGCTGCCCATTATAATAAGGTATATATTCATATCCAGAAACATTTTAGATATTTGAGGGGATTCCCCACCCCATGTATGAAAATACCTTGTATTATTTGGTATAATATGTTTTATATTTAAATATTGTGTTATTAGTATTGTTAGTACATTATGTTCACTTATGACAAAGTGTTTGTATTTAGCGGATTTTTGATTTTTCTACTGCAGCTCTGCATATTAGTGTAGTTGCTGTATTTAATAGTATTAGCATTAGTTTATTTTCGCTATTATAATGGTCAAACATTTTAACGTTTATATTTAAGTTAAAATCAGGAATATTTTGCTTGTTAGCCAGTGTACAGCACGTTGTTATACCTATTTTTGTAAACATGAATTTACCATTATATATGTCAGTGCCAAGCCAATAAGTAGTTTCTCTTGTTTCTATGTTAATAGTATTATTATCTAATATATACAATATACATATATATATACTACATAATTTCTTCCTATTATATTACGTATCAATGTCTTATTATGGCGTAATAGTTCCGATTTGTCTTCTCATTTTGTTTCCTGTTATTGTAAACTTCGTTCAAAGTTTCCAAGTCTAGAAGTGTTTTGCAAAATTGGAATTAGCAGATTCAATTCAAGTTTGTTTTAAGAATATCATAATACCATAACACATAAAAGATCGCGTTGAAAATGGCTAGTCCTTTATAAGGGAGCGAATTGAACCTTTAATTTTTTTCCGTTTGTGTACCGTCCCTTCCTACAACGCTCCACAGTTCACACTGAAACGTGTTTTGGCAATTGTTTTACTATCGTTAAGTAGCTTTCTATACCGAGGTCACCAGTCACGTTTTGTTAACCCTTTCATGCCGGGACTTTCCTTGTCTTGGCAGCCGGGTTCTGACACCCTCTAGTTTTTTTGCCATTAAAATTAGAAGTAGAAGTAAAATTTGGGTGCTAAATACAAAGATCTACGATTGGTTAATAAAAGGTTTGAGGATTAGCTGACTAAAGCTAACTAGCCAAATTTTATAGACCCAGATAGAGTATTCATAACGTTGGTGCCATATGGCCCCTCCAGGCATGAAAGGGTTAACCTGGCTTTATTGATTCTGATTGTTTCCCACAATGTCAATTCATACTTTCGAGTCATACGTAAGCCGGCAAAAGCAAGAAAAGATTACAGTGTGTTGTGGGATTTTGGTAGTGCCTGGCAAAACGGACATGGGCTGTCGGTAGGAATGACTTCTAGACTTGCTAGCGTTTGAGCTCTTTCGTGCTTCCCCTGTCTTCCTTTGTGGTTCGGTGCTCGTGTCAATTGAAGTGCTTCTTTCAGTGTTTACAGTAAAATATTTATACTGTCGTTGGTGTTAGTGAGGTATATAGTTGAGGTACTGTCACAGGGAAATTTTTCCCCCGTGAAATTTTTCCCCCCGGAAAAATCCCTAGGGATATTTTACCCCCCATTATATGGGGGGAAAAATTTCCCTGACCAAAATTTTAGTACTATTTAACAATTGCTATGTGGTCAGCCAAGTAAACATTCAATTTTAATATATATTATTGTAAGTATAACATACCCATTCACGTACCTTTAAGATACCATAGATTTAAGGTAACATAGTAGATGCTTTAATTACTGAAACTACATACTAATAGCTAGTGTTGAAACTATTGCTAAAGCTATTTATTTAACTTTCGTAAAACTGAAAAGCGTGGCGATTTTTTAGCTTTTAAGCCTTCAAGGGTCAAAAAGTTTGACTCTTGAACCATAACCATGACCATTACCTTTAACCATGACTCCGCGCTTACGGGCGGGCGGGGTCTTGATTACCTCACGGGCTGGTAACCCACGCTTCAAATTTGTTTGACCCAAATCCAACCAGGGTGGACGCGGGTCGTGGGAGCCCGCGGGTTGGGTTGGGTCGGAAACCTTGAGCCGTGCGTCGACCCGCGGCTACCCACTTCAGGGCCCGGTTTCATAAACAATGAATCGCGATACATTAGTAACACTGGTGCAGCATAGAAAATCACGTATAACTTGGCCATTACACAATATTTCTGCTAGAAATTTTCATGACAGGCAGCCAATATGTTACACCACGTGTGGTTCAAATCTCATAAAAGTCAAGTTATCCAGTGAAAACTATAGCTAGCTTGAAGTCATTCATTAGTTGCAAATATTAGTGATTTTTTCGGAACCACTAATATTTACTAATATTTGGAACTAATGAATGACTTTGACTTAGCTAGACTTTTGTCTGCATCGAGCAAATGTGACAAAAGTTTACACACACATTATCGTCTGCTTTTTGTGCATCATATACAGCGTATAACGCAGTTTATTTCTAGCATTCAACTATGGCAGGCGCATAGTTGCTGTGTTGATACTCTAGGGTGAGGTACATATGCCTTAGCGATGGCGCAAATTTTTACAAATTCTCAACTTGAGCGCTTATAACTCAAAAACGGTGCGTCCTAGACCCTTAATCGACTCACTGTGTTTTGTTCACCATTCATTTCTTTATCGAACGGTCGTTTTGCGAAGTTTCTACGACGCACGTAGCTCGAGCAATGTCCAAAAAACTAGAAGGTGTCAGACTGAGGCTGTCTGTCAGTGATACTCTGGGCATTAAAGGGTTACAGTAGCAATGTGAATGCAGCCTGCTGGTGTGCAATGTGCAAATTGTAGGTACATGGGCCGTGTCTTCTGCAATTTCTTTACGGCTGGCTGAGCATCGATTGTGAAAATTGTGCAAAATGACACAAAATTCTCAGAACGGTTTCATAAATTTAACAAGCCCAACCTGCGGCAAAACCTTCAGTAAGTATTAAGATTTAAGAATTATGTTCAAGTAAGCTGACCAGCAGGTCAGCTAAAACCTGTTGTGCAGCATATAATTATCTTATTGTAAAATGTGTATGCAAAAGTTCAATGCGTTTTTATGCAATCTTACAATAAGTTGTTTATGCAAAAACTGGCAGTAGTTTTAATTATCTTACAACAAATTATGTAGGAATGGGTTGTTTTGATGAGTGAGAAGTGTATTCATTCTTTCATGACCACAAAAATGACTACAGTTCGCAGGAAACATATGTAAGATGCTGCCAACAAAATTATCTGGTCAAATGTTGGTACTATCAGCAATGTGACACACGCGCACTATGTGACACACATGAACTAAACAAACGCACATTGACATTTTTCCAGCTTACAGTGTAACTTTTGCACTAGACAATGATGTGACGCTCGCGCAGTAGCTCTAATATGCAAAGCCTAACGCACAGACGTACATTGCACTACAAGCCCAGTGTATTCCGCCAGAAATCAAAATTAGAGACCTGTTGTGCTGTGGCACAACAGGAAAAAAAATGTCAAAATCGTTGCTTTTTGGCCCAAAAGGGTGAAAATGGCGTCACTTTTATTCCTGTACAGTTTCAGTAATTAAAGCATCTAGGATGTTACCTTAAATCTATTGTTATCTTAAAGGAACGTGAATGGGCATGTTATACTTACAATAATATATATTAAAGTTCAATGTTTACTTGGCTGACCACATAGCAATTGTTAAATAGTACTAAAATTTTGGTCAGGGAAATTTTTCCCCCCATATAATGGGGGGAAAAATATCCCTAGGGAAATTTTTCCGGGGGGAAAAATTTCCCTAGGGATATTTTTCCGGGGGGAAAAATTCCACAAAAATTTCCCTGTGACAGTACCTTTATAACAGTGAGGTACAATGATTTAACTTTCAGGAGATGCAGGCGCTAAGATTGGGATACCATGAGCTTATACAAAATATCTCTAAGATCCTATACCTTTGAGATTTTAAATTTGAGCAGATTAGGTTGCATAGGAAAATCATCTGTCACTGTAGGCTTAGTAGTTGGATTGTAAAGTTTACTACTACTAGGACTATATATACATATATGTAGGGAATGAATAGCTTTTGTTGATGGTTTACATACAGCAAAATTAAATTTCACATGTGTAGACTTCGTACACACTACGCAGTTTTGACACGAAATAGCCATACCCTATATGAAATAATACGACAAAGCCGTTTAATGCATTATTAGAAATCGGGAGCCCTTTGAAACATGGAATTAATCAGCAACAGTATATAAGTGTGTGCGTTGTGGTTTTAATTAAACCAACCCCAGCCATTTCATGTGGTGGTCTGTGCGGCGCGTGTCCTTTTAGTAATATGTTAAATTGAAATGCCCTTCCCTTGAGTCATTCATAGAAATGTTAAGGAACCGTGTCAAAAAGAACACGTTTATCCAAACGTATACACGTTTTGAAAACACGTTTAGGTAAACGTGTTTTGCCATTCTCTAAACGTGTTTTCAGGCCTACTAAACTTTCTTCGCCCATGACAAATGTCAGCGGCTTTCTTTTAGCCTTCATATGTATTCTCACCTCTAATCCACTTGATACGTAAATAATCAGTTTATTAGCTTTGTCGGTAGCGCTAATAAAGTGAGGTCAGCTGTTGCTTCACTTGTCACTGACTAAGACAGCAAACGTGTTTTCGCTTGGCCTAAACGTGTTTTGGCCAAGCGAAAACACGATTGAAAACGTGTAAATTTCAAACGTGTAAACGTTTTGATTTTTGACACAGTTCCTAATGGTTGGAAATTTAAATATAATAGCTAAGCTAAGCTACGTATGTACATCGATAAGTCTATAACATAAAAGTATGATGGTAGTATGGTACATATCTGATAAATAGTTCCAACAGAGCAGATTTAAAAGTGATTTTGATAAGACAACAGCCTTCGAATAAATACAGCAGTAACTATGAAACTGAACTAGTTGAGTACGAAATTACGATTCAGCAACTTAACCACAAAGCAGTGCGTTTGGTCGCATGATTTACCAAACGAATATTGATTTCGGTTATGTACAACTATCGATAAGAAAGACAAAATCTGATTGAAAGGCGAAGTTTATTAGTAGTTTTGTTATTGTATTTAGTAAGAATAGGTTATCAACAATTAGTAGGGTCAATTTACAAAGCAAATACCTTTGGCACAATCATACTGGAGTTTACCCATTGGATTTTTAGAAATACGCTAAATTTTTGTATACCCATAATGTTTTACACCAAATTATGCTGACTGTAAAATTAACTAACTAATAGCCAAAAACCAATGTTGCTTGAATTCCTCAAACAGGCAAACCCGTTAATCAAATATTGATTACATTAACCACTGAAGCATTTATACACAGACAAGTTTAGTAACATGGGCATGTTTGTTAGGAGCGTTTGTTGCGAAACATTAATTTAGGTACATTTGAAAAAAAATTAAGCTAAACCTCATTGCTAAAAAATTTAACAATTTCATTTATTTATTAAAAAATTCTACCGACTATAAAATTTCATATATTTTGTATCGACAACTTTTAACCATTGAAAACATAAAACCACTAAATAATTTTCGAACTAAGCTTATGGCAGGTACATTTACATTACATATATGGTTTAGTATATATAATTATACAATAAGAATAAGTAGGTATTAGGTATGAGTGAAGGTAGATATGGCAGATTAGGTATTTGGTTAATTGGAGTTGGTTAGACAGAGTTAACACGGCACAACAATATAAGTAAACGTTTGTTTGTTTGTTTGTTTGTTTGTTTGTGCAGCAGAAGAACTTGCATTACGTTAAAAAAACTTAATTGTAAATTTCCAATGACACAATCTAATTAGAAATCTGTAATTTTATTATATCTCAAATTTTTCATTCTTTTAGTGCCTGATGTCAGTCGCTATGTTAGGAACCGTGTCAAAAAGAACACGTTTATCCAAACGTATACACGTTTTGAAAACACGTTTAGGTAAACGTGTTTTGCCATTCTCTAAACGTGTTTTCAGGCCTACTAAACTTTCTTCGCCCATGACAAATGTCAGCGGCTTTCTTTTAGCCTTCATATGTATTCTCACCTCTAATCCACTTGATACGTAAATAATCAGTTTATTAGCTTTGTCGGTAGCGCTAATAAAGTGAGGTCAGCTGTTGCTTCACTTGTCACTGACTAAGACAGCAAACGTGTTTTCGCTTGGCCTAAACGTGTTTTGGCCAAGCGAAAACACGATTGAAAACGTGTAAATTTCAAACGTGTGAACGTTTTGATTTTTGACACAGTTCCTTAGTACAAAATTGGGTTAGTTTTTTAGTTTCGTCTGTTGAGTTTGGTTTTAGTTTTCCTGTTGGACTTGACCGTGACCACTCGTCGTCCGTTCAGCAGAGCTCCAGCACCCACAGAGCGAGCGGGACAGGGACAATACTGGGCATCGTTTCCGGGATCCCCATTCCCGCCAGGGCTTCCGGGAGGTCCGGGGGGTCCCTTGGGTCCGGGGCTTCCTGGTCCCCCCGCGGGTCCGGCCGGGCCTGGAGTCCCTCCGTTTCCGGGCCGCCCGTCGGCCCCCCTATCTCCCTGGGGTCCTGGCCCCCCATCTGGGCCGGGGGGACCGCTCGGACCCTTGCCCCCTGTCTGCCCTGGGGGTCCCTTCGGCCCTGGACCCCCCGGACCACCTCCCGGACCTGCTGGTCCCGACGGGCCGGGCGGGCCTCTAGGTCCATTGTCGCCGGGTCGGCCGCCGGGACCGGGAGCTCCGGGATTGCCAGCGGGACCGGGCGGACCTAAAATAGAAACGTATGTATATACACATTCTGGAAATTGACACGCTTTGCCTCTGCTAGTTTAGTTTAAGACCGAATACTAAATTTTATTCGGTCAAAAAGTCATCCCCAATTTAATCACATATACACCTAGAACTAAATTAGCAGACAGGAACTTCAACTAGACACTGACTTCTGACTCTGATTGGTTGAGAGGACACCGGACAGTGGACTATACTCGATCTAAACTAGGTCTGTGACTGTTCTGACTTTCTGAGAAGTGTGAAATTGAAATGTCGTGTGTATACTGTATTTCTGCGTACGAAAACAAAACAATGTGGTAGGTTCACCCACCTTCTCGTCTAGGATAGTATGATGCTCTATTGTACCACACAGCTAGATGTTACGCTAAGCCAGGTCAAAAAAGTCCTTTGACTCTAACCTTATTGGCGGGTAAAATTACAAAAGTGTTTTAACCTAATTTGCATATTGCTAACCTGGCGCTCCGTCTGGGCCGGGTCCTCCGGGCGGTCCGGGTTCGCAGGGGGGACACTCCTGCTCCACGGTGTCCGTGCCCGGTGTCCCGTCCTCCCCGGGGATTCCTGGCTCTCCCGGCGTTCCTGGCTCGCCCGGTTCCCCAGCTGTCCCAGGAGTCCCTGGGGGTCCTGGGGGACAGTTGTTGTCCGCGTTGCATTCTGAAAATATAGAAGATTTAGATGACATTTATGGTGGTGTTCTTGATAAATTCTATTTAGCTGATTTTGTTTATCGATGTCAGCTGTAGCGAGTGAAATAGTAAATTTTTGAAATTTAAAATTTCAGGAGTTAAACCCAAACGGCAATGAGCCACAATTTAAAAAAACAAAATTAATGACTTATTTTAAATCAATCAATCTAAATTCTACGGAAGGACACTACGACTAACCTACATTACCTACTGATGGTAGTGAATACAGATTACAGGCTACTAATAATAACTGATAACTTACGACACTTTCCCCCGTGCCGCCCGTTCCCTCCCCCGTTGGGCCTGGGGAAGGGACAACAGACCATGAAGAAGGGTATCTCTGCGGCGGTGCACCGGTAGTCGGCCGGACAGGGGCTGTTGGCGCAGCGCACGAACTCCCCCGCGTCGTCCTTCAGTGGCTCCTGCCCGTCCAGGCATTTTGGGTCGCGCACTGCAATTCCATACATGTTTACAGTCGTTGGTATGTTTGTAGAGCAAAAAAGTTACACCATTTTACCTATTTGAAACTAAAGTTAAAATTAAAGCAACGGTCAAGCGGTAATTTAAGTTGAAGTTAAAGTCAGCCGAAAATCAGTTACTTTTATATAACTTTTTTAAAATGACTTTAAAGTAAGGGTATTTTAATTTAAGTTAAAGTTAGAGTTTGACTCCTAACTTTTTTATTAACTTTAACTGAAATAAAAAAAGTTAGTGGTCATACTTTAATTTTAACTTTAACTGCAAAAAAGTTAGAGGTCTTACTTTAACTGTAACTTTAATTAAATTAAAACACCTTTACCTTTAATTAAAACACCTTTAAAAGTCATTGATTTTGGACTTACTTTAACTTTAACTTAAATTAACGCCCGAGCCTTACTTAAACTGTTACTTTAACTTACATCTAAGCCTTGGCCTTACTTTAACTTTAACTTTAATGGGTATAACTTTTTTGCCATAAATTAGACACACGGAAATTTCGAAAATGTTCTGTTTCTCTCAAATAGCTAAAATGTTTTCGACTGAGTGCAAAGTTGAACACCTTTTGTGTGTCTAATTGGAATGTTTAAAGGCATTAAATGAAAATTCTGACAAAAAGAGTGGCATCACTTGTTATTGCTAATGTCACACGGAAGCCCTAATAAAGTATCATATCATTAAATGGTCAAACGAATTGGTGGTCGTTATTTACCTTGTCGTTTTTGTAAGCCCACTGGTCTGATAACCATGATCTGTCTCCAGAGCGATTCAGAGCTTTGCTAAAAACATTACAAAGAGTATTGCATATCAGCAAGAGTACATATTATTAGGGATTATTCCAGATCCATCCTACTCTTAATCATGTCACGAAAACCTTTGTAGAATATATTACCTATGTGGAGTAGACCCATTCCTTTACCGGATCAAAGGTAAAATTTTAATCGGACTAAACGGTTTAGAAATTAAGCGTAAAAATGTCATTCCTAAACCTCCGCATTAAAAGAAGTTAAACCTTTAGCTCGCTGCTTTTTAATCGGACTAAAAGGACTTAACTATGCACGTTAATGTTAAGCGTGCATGTTAACTCCGTCTAGTGAAGTGGTAGTTTTTGAATGGGGTCAGACTAAAATTAAGCCTCTGACTTATTTTAACTCGTTTAGTCCGTTTAGTCCGATTTGTCATTCCAAAACCTCGGACTAAAATAAGTCCAGTCCATTTTATCCGGTAAAGGAATTGGCCCTTGGAGACGACGATGGATCCTGTACTCCTGTCCAACTAACTACGCATTTAAGTTTTTGATGATGGAATTTTAGGATTAACTATTCAGCGCTAAGTTTTTGGTTGGAAAAGTCAGTCCGTAGGTCATGTTCAGAATGAGCTCAGAATGAATTTACCAATGTGCAACTTGATTGTTCCTCTTTGATTGGCTGAAAGACAGAACAGACAGCTATTGGCTGAATCCAGACGGCTATTAAATTAATACTGGTACTGAGTGAAAAAAACTGTTTGATGCCACATCGCAGGGGGAGCATTCATTCGCTCGACTTTCAATCGTTCGACTTTCATTTGCTCGACAAAAATGTAGGTAGTAAATTTCCGAAACAGCCAATGTTTACATAAGTTTGCGATTGCTCGACTTTCGCATGATCGTCAGCGGGCGGTCAGCCCTTTAATTGGACCCCTATTGTCTGTTTTCATTACCCTAGTGGCTTCGAATGTCGACAAATTTTAGTGACAATACAAATAATTCAACTGTTTAACTGAAAAAATTTACAACTCTGGGAGAGAATATAACCTGCTATTAAGAAATGGATAGTTTAGGAGTGATTGAATATTTATGACCTTATTTACTGACCATTCTATAAGCCGGCTGAGCTGATCTAAAATTGAATTTAAATAATAAAATTGATGAATTTTAAATGATTCGAACTAGCAGAAATAATTCAAAAAATCGGTTCATTTTAATTCAATAGTTTTAATATTGTTTTCCGGCACCAGCGCAGGATATTGTTAATGTAAATCTACATAAATCTGTTAGTAATTAATAAATTAGTATTAATTTTTTCTCAGAGCTGCACGTTAAATTTGTCGAGTAATCGAAGACACTAGAATTATAAAGACAGACAGTAGGGGTTCAATTAAAGGGCTGACGATCATGCGAAAGTCGAGCAATCGCAAACTAATGTAAACATTGGCTGTTTTGGAAATTTGTTACATTTTTGTCGAGCATATGAAAGTCGAGCAATTTGGAAGTCGAGCGAATGAAAGTACGCCCATGGCAGTTATCTCGACTTTGAGAAGGTTTAGTGCGGTTTATGCAATTTTCGAACTCCTCTGTAAGGCCCGATTCGTACTTTCAGCCGTACGTCCGTTTAGCCGGTAAAATTAGGAAATAATCACGCCACAAATCACCATGAGGCTGGTTAAAAAATTACTTTGAACTCGGCAATTTCCATCTGTAGTTCTTCTTCCAGGTTTTGAATGGCGTTATAGACGATGGGAAAGGCAATCATTGCCAGAACTAAGGAGACGGTCCCCAGACCAGCAGCAAGCCAAGACGTCACGCGTACACTGTCGCCCATTTTTGGGTGGATTTGAAAAACCGCGAAAAAATCAGCGAAATTTAGTCAGTCTGTTAAGAACTCTCCCTTTTATAGTATCATTTTAACCTGTAACACGGGTCGGTAGTTTCGAAAAAAGTTTTTCGCTGTCAATTTCGGCTTCGTTTCATTTTTAAATTTCACTTTTATTATTTTGAAATAAAAGTGTGACTTGATTTTATGGATGCAAAACTTTAAATTCATAGGGGGTGCTTCTTTTTAAACTTAGGTTTATGTTGTTTCAGATATATTAAATTAAATTGACTAAATTAAATATTTTGTGATGATCAATTTTCCATTCAGAAATTTTTATTTGTAAATAAACAGTTAGCTGCTAACTCAACTACTGAAATTATTTTATTTTTTCATTAGCCTTAAGGCAGATTAGGTTGAGCGGAAATTAAAATTAATGATCAGAAAAACAGAAATGACTTTTCTTGATTTTGGGTTGATTGTTTCAAAGTTAATTGACCCTAACCCTAAAATACATCATCCCCTAAAATCTGCTTAAGAAATAAAAATGCACAAAAATTTTAAATTCAGTCAAGCAATGAGAAATTTAGTTTCCATTCTAAACTTTCTGAGAAGACACAATCAAGAAGTTCTTCCCAGTTTTCCATCCACACGCACGAGTGATTGACTGTAAAATTTAGATTAGAAATTTAGATTAAACATGAGTTAATCTAATTCTAAATCGAATTTTTCCATCAAATGATTCATGCATGTTAAAATTTGTGAGAATCATTAAGATGGGTCAGGTTAGAAGAATTTTAGAAAAGTGAAGAGACGATTTTGTGCTGCTTGGATTGTTTTCGAAATATTGAAACATAATCATCATTTTTTTGGTGGTGTGTCTTGTCTTTAAACTTGTCTTTAAAATTTTTAGCTCATCATTTTTTCCGTACCCGTTTTTAGCACAGTTTGGAATCACCAGATTTCAAGGCGCCAACGGCTTTCAATTGCAGCAGAAACAAGCACTTTTTGCAAGGAGGGTTAAACTTATTTTGGATAGATTTCATTGCTGTGCTGAGGATCTCTAGCTCTTGGGCCTGATTTATCGAACCAAAATGTTCGTCGTTAAAATGGTTCGATCAATCTCGAATTTTAAAGACGAACATTTTCAACGATGAACGTCTTTTTTCGATGAATCGGGCCCTGGAGTCTTGCTTAACGTCGAAAACTACCGCTGATTGGCTGCCTTGCTTGAAACCAAGCTTTCTAGTTTGACCGGCGGCCCTAGCAAATCGCTGGGTTGGATGGTTCAAATCACACCGAAGGATATAAGGCTTACAACACAAACGTTTACTTTGAACTCTCACATGCACGATGAACAACACAGCTGCACAATAAATACATCTATTGCATGATATAATATGCAAATTAACTAAATTATATAATTCATATATAATTAAAGCTGGCTATAAAATACATGCTTGATCAGTTAACGCTTGGACTGATTAATTAAAAAAATATACTTTATTTCATATTTTCAGTCATATTTTGAAACTCACGAAACAGTTCTAAATTCGCATTTTAAAATGTCAACGTTAGTTTTTTCAGGCTTGACTGATTGATAATAAATTGATTGCAAAAAATTTCATTCATATCTGACCTTAGGTCTACGGGAAAGCTAAATTGGGAAAAACTCAATAGTTTTTAAAAAAATTAGTACAAAATGCCAGCCAGACTTGAGTGAGGGGAATAAATTATGATCGGATGAGTGTGAGGAATTCCTCCCGGGTCTTGGGGTCGTCCCGGAACAGTCCCAACATGCAGCTGGAGGTGGTCTTTGCCTGCAACTTCTGAACGCCGCGCATCACCATACACATGTGCCTGAAAAAAACAGCTGTGTTTACGTCAACACACTGTCAACTGCTGAAAGAAAGAGGATGCCCCAATTTTGAAAGAAAGAAAGAAATGGAGGCGTCGGGAATCGAACCCGGGGCGCTTGTATCGGCAACAAGAATGCTAACCGCTACACCACAGCCCCCTAGTCTCGTAGGCTATAGGTAACTGTGTGAACGGTTGAAAAAAAACGACGCACCAATTTCGATAGAGAGAAAGAAATGGAGGCGCCGGGACTCGAAACTGGGCCGCTTGCGTCGACGACAAAAATGCTAACCACTACGCCACAGCCCCCCCAGTCTCATAGGCTCTATTTCTCATTTACAAAACAACCGCTAGTGGATCTGGAGGTAGCCAAAAACTGATTGGCTTGTAGATGTATTACATTACCTTGGTTTACATGGCTGGTTCTAAAGTTTGACGCAATAAGCTCAATTTTCGGCAAAAAGATTCAGTAAGCCTCAAGTGTTCATTTTCCGAGGCCGTCGTAAACCTGTTGGGCTAACTAACATTTATCTGATTTATTTATACGTTAGGTATAGGAACTATTTTGGAAGTATTACTAGAGAATCTTTTTTGTTTTTTAATGCTATTAATTTTAAATATGTTTTTGTTTGACAATCACTTAATGTAACTTCAGCTACTACTAATAGACTTCTTATTGCATGTCAAACAAGTCATCTATTAGGTGTTTTTGTTAACCGTTTCAATAAATAATTAATAACAGAACTAGTAGGCTAGGACGATTATACAGTTTAAA
>JASANF010005967.1:0-14493 GCA_030248245.1 Trissonchulus sp. WLG1_4
TTCATTTTAACCACCTTGCCCATGTATGATACACAGAATTCGTTTGATTTGTCACAGTGGCGGATCCAGGGGGGGGGGGGGGCCCCGGGCCCCCCCCCCCCCCCTCTTTGGGTCTGGGCCCCCCCCCTTTGGCAAAGAGGGCCCCCTCAAAGAATTTTCCGATACGTTCCCAATTCATCAAATTTAGCCCAAATATCCAAAAAATTTCCTGGGGGCGATCGCCCCCAGGCCCCCAGAACTTTTTAACGTAGTTCTCATTATTATTATCTGTCGCAAAGGTTCATGCATGTATACATATGTATATGGCTGCATTGTGCCTAGCCTAGCTTTAGCTTTAGCTGTAAATGTGCACTAAATAAAAGGTTTCTAGGCAGCTCTTTTTGTGCAATGGGTTGCAATTTTTGTTAATGCTAACGCAAAAACATTTCAGTTTTTCAAGAGTTGCAGGGGCCTGATGGCGGCAGCCCCAGAATAAAAAATTTAGTTTGGCCGCATTTCGCGGACGCAAACGAAAATCCGTCTGGGAGCGACCCAACATGAACCTCCGAAATCACTTTAGTTTCTTGTAAACGTTCCAAAAATTGCTTTTTCAAGGCCCATATTATCTCAAAATTTAAAAAAGTCTCTAGCTTCTAGAGGCTGCCGCCCCCAGACCCCAACATGTCATATGCACTGGTCAGTGGCGTATCCAGGATTTCGCAAAGGGGGGGGCTGCGACCGGGGGGGGGGGGGGGTGCGGAGCAACTGTGAGCCACCGCCGATCAAAGGGGGTCTGGCGGGGACGGCAACCCTCGGACCTTTGTATAGTGAGTTTGTTATATATAGAGAGTTTGTATTTTGTAATTGTAACCATCGATAAACTACAATAGTGAATCTGCAGCAAGCACTTAACTTTGCGGGGGTCTGGGGCGGCAGCCCCCAGAAGTTGAAGCTTTTTTGAGATTTTAACCATCGAAATTGCATTGAAAATTGCACTTTTTACATGAAATAAAGAAATGTAGTGGATCTACAGCTAGCATTTAGCAATGCGGGGGTCTGGGGGCGGCAGCCCCCAGAAGTTTTAGTTTTTTTGATGTTTTAACCATCGACATTGCAATGAAAACTACACTTTTTGAAGTTTTAGCTTTTTTGAGGTTTTAACCATCTACATTGCACTGACAACAGCTGCACTTTTGACATAAAATAAACAAAAATATATAATTTTAAAATATTAAACATAATTATTTAAGCCGATGGATCAAAAAATAGGCCCAAGGGCCTATGACCAACGTTATATATAGTCGAGCGGGGAACAAAAGTCACGTCTATTTGGCGTAAAAGCCCGTTGTGTACAGCTGCGTACATAAGAGTTGAAGTGAATCTTTTTGTGCTATGGGCCAGCGTAGGCTATTTTGAGGCTGCGTTCAAAAATTGGGGTTTTGCGATGATTTATCGTTGCAATATGCTTTTGCCAGGTGGCTTTTTCTGATCCGTCGTCAAGAACGACCGTGTGATGTGTGTTGCAATTTTAGGGTTGAAAATTGACACACGAGACGCGGATACACTTGCCGTTAGCAGATCATTATTCAAAGTTCCAAATGGTCGACTGTGGCTAATTTTATTATACAGAAACTATAAATTGGCCGAAAATTGCTAATATGTGTCGTTTTTAGCGTTAAAATAGCAATTAAATGCATTTTTAACGTTTTAAAACAAAGAAAACTCATCCCCCCTCCCCGAAAATTTTTGTGGCTACGCCACTGCAGATTGGTGTAATAATGCTTCAAAAATTAAAATTAACAAAAAGTGAAAAAATCGTAAAAAATTTCATGTATGCAAAAAAATACAAACAAAAAAATACAAACATGTATGCAGCAAAGCAAAAAATAGTATACTTTGTAGTATTTTTTACCCTATCTAACTATACAAACATGTGAGACATTAATCAATTAGCACAGAATATGATAATAGACCTGGCATATATATAGGCATGCACAAAGAAAAAAGGTATCTAAACCGAAAAAACATCAACAGAATGGAAAAAACTTAAAGATTTTTTAAATTTTGAAGGTAGAATTTGTCAATTGTGGAGGTATCAGAAACACTTTTGTCAGCTTTTGAAGTTTCGGAAAGGGGGGGGGGCTGCGACCCTCTAAGGGGGGGGGGGCTCAAATCGCTAAGGGGGGGGGCTGCAGGCCCCCCCCCCCCCCCCCCCCCCCTAAATACGCCACTGGCACTGGTTTCTTGACAAATGTACATAGCTTAAATTTACATTTTCAATGCAAATAGTAATTCAAAATTTAAAAAAATCTCTAACTTCTGGAGGCTGCCCCCCCCCCCAGACCCCCGCATGGTATATGCGCTGGTTTCTTGACAAATGTAGCTTAAATTTACATTTTCAATAAAAATTGTATTTAAAAATTTTGTATTTGAAAAAGCTCTAGCTTCACAGGAAACCCAAGCCCCCGAAAACAGCAAGATAATTGATGATTAAAGATCTTATTTGCAAAACTGACTTCTTGTAGCTTTCATGTGAGGATCATCCACAATTTTGACCAATAAGCCGAAGTTATCGACCATTTTTCAACAAATTATCTCACTATTTTCTTGCAAATTTCCTCCAAAGATCATCAACTTATCAGCAAATTATCTTACAATTTTCTTACAAGTTTCATCCAAATTTCAATCAAAGATCATCAACTTATCAGCAAATTATCTTACAATTTTCATCTAAATTTCGATCAAAGATCATCAACTTATCAGCAAATTAACTTAACAATTTTCTCACGAATTTCACCCAAGTTTCCATTAAAATCATCCAAACTTTAGCCAAATTTCCTGGAATTATCTGGCAAAAATGTCGCTTGTCATCACCACAGATGTACATGGGGGGGTCTGGGGGGGGGGGGGGAAGCCCCCCCCAGATTTGAAATTCCGGGACAAGCCCCCCCTCAGATTTGACCCGTCGGGAGAAGCCCCCCTCTCTGAAACCCCAAAATCGCTTCAAATCGCCGTAAAATGCTTCAAAAATGACCAAAAAAACAAAAAAATCGCTAAAAATATCGAAATTTCGCAAAAAATTTCCAATTTTTAGGCAAAAATTGGAAATTTTCGCGTTTTTGGGACAAAATATCGGGACAAGCCCCCCCTAAAGTGTCGAAAATTTCGGGACAAGCCCCCCCCAGACCGAGACCCCGTGTACATGTATGGTCATCACCGTTTGTAATAATTTTATGAACTTTTCGGCAGTTTTTGAATTGGTTTTAACAATTTCAATAAATGCAATTTTGGGGTTAAATGCAGTTGGGAGGAATAGTGGACCTATTGTTTCAAGTATATAGGGCACGGTTGAAGCATTTTTGCTTCAGGAACCCCTATTTAATTTTCTGGATTGTCTGAATGAGAATCTGAGATACGACCCTCCGAAATCTGAGCCCTCAGTGAGCGATGTTTCGCTTTTTTGACACCCGTGTTTTTCGTTCTAAACGTGTCTACGTATATATATAAGGTTTGCAATATTTTTGAAATCAAAACAAAGGCACCTTGATTGGTTCCTTCAGAATAACTGGGCAGAATCGTATAATTTTTGACCAAAACCAAACTTGAAACTTGGCCTTAACGCCCTTTGCCCCTAATGTTCAGTTTTACGACTTAGCCTAGCAACGATCGATTATGACTAAAATTACACTGAAATTTCAAAAATTTTCCAAAATTTTCTTTCGAGGGGCTACCTAATTCATTATATACTGCTCTAATGTATATACATGACTTATATCTGCTATGGTGTATTAATAATGAGTAATGCTGACAACTATTATTGGTATTATTGGTATTTAGTTATTTTGTGTGGCTTTTAATTAAAAACCGTGTGGTGGGTGGAGTGCAGGACGAACGTCTAACACAGGAAAACCGCCACTCTTAATTTGGTCTTAAATTTTTAACATTTAAGACTATTTTAAGAGTTCTTAATTTGGTCTAAATTTGGTCTAAATATTTTAAGACTAAATTTAGACCATTTTTAGATTGGGCCAGAAGTCCAGAACGTTTTAGACCAAGTTAAGATTATCTTAAAACAGTCTAAAAATATTTTAGACCAATTTTAGAGTGTTTTAAGATTTAAAGTAAAACTGAAAAATGACTCTTAAAATGGTCTTAAAACTTTTAAGATTGTTTCAGAGTAATTTAAGACTAGTTTTAGAGTGATTTAAGATAATCTAAAATTAGTCTTAAATCACTCTTAAAACACTCTTAAATGGTTGTTGGCTGAGTTTTGCAGGTTTTTAGACTGTTTTAAGAGTGATTTAAGATAATCTTAAAAACTCTTAAATTACTCTTAAATCACTCTTAAAACACTCTTAAATGTGTGCTGATTGAGTTTTGAATGTTTTTAGACTGTTTTAAGAGTGATTTAAGATTATCGTAAAAACTCTTAAATCACTCTTAAAATACTCTGAAATGTTTTAGACTGTTTTAAGAGTGATTTAAGATTATCTAAAATTAGTCTGAAATCACTCTTAAAGCACTCTTAAATAGTTTTGCTTCATGTTGAAATTTTTATCAATCCCCCTCCCCAATTTTCTTTCTCTTTTTTTTTTTTTTTTTTCTTTTTTTTTTTTTTTTTTTTTTTTTTTTTTTTTTTTCTTTATATATATATATATATATATATATATATATATATATATATATATATATATATATATATATATATATATATATATATATATGTATATATATATATATATAGGGTTGCGAAGTGTAAAAAAGTAAAAAAGTAAAAAACGTTTTTTACACTTTTTTACAGTAGCAAAATTTCGGACTTTTTTACAACTTTTTTACACTTTTTTACACCTACTTTTTTACAGTTTTTAACACTTTTTTACACCTACTTTTTTACACTTTTTAACACTTTTTTACACCTACTTTTCGCACTTTTTTACAAATATTTTACTAATTTTGCCAATTTTCAGAACAAAATTGGCCAAAAAAAAATTTCAAGTCTCGCATTTACCAAAATTTACTGAAATTCAAAGTCACCAAAATTTTTCACACAAAAATACTCATACAAAATTGTTTCCTGAAACTTATTATGTTGGCTACAACACATGAGGAACTTTTAGCGTAATTTGTTATTTTTAACGAAGCAAACCCAGCGGGTACGGCCTACTCCCATTCGTGAAAGTTGAGTTATTGGTGCAATGGTACACCTTTAAAAAATTTCCAGCGTATTACAGTCTAGTGTGCGGGTAAATAAATCTGTAGAACCGGTATCCACGTGATGTTTGAATTGCATTATTCAAAATTTTGACATTTTTGACGGGTCGTGCGGCGTGCTTCCCGACGGCCGTGTGGCGTCTAACGAAACCGACAGAAAACCAGCATTTGAAAACCAACCAACAATGGAACTTGTTTGGAATGAAACCAACATTTGGGTCAGATTTTGTGACTACAGCTGACGGTTTTTTCCGCAAGTAGATTTTGTCCTGCACAGTGCAAAAACTTCTTTCACAACAGTCCTCCACACGTCTATGGATACTGTTTTGACACTGTCTTTTATAGACACGCTTCTGTCTAGCGTTAAAAGATAGCTAATGGCTCAATTTAGGGGCAAAATAAAGACGTGCGTTTTCCCCAGATGGGACTCCTCCTTCTTTCTGATTTTACATAACAGACACAGCTTATCTACAATACATAAGCAAGCGACAGATAATTGAAACATGTTACCGGTTCGGCGGTCACAAATTTCAACCTGGTCTCAAACAGTTTAGAAAACGTGTAAATATCATTCTAGGCTATAAAATACTTTTTTACACTTTTTTACAGTTTTTTACACTTTTTAACACTTTTTTACACTTTTTTACAGTGTAAAAAAGTAGGTGTAAAAAAGTCCGGACTTTTTTACATGTAAATTAGCAACCCTACATATATACATATATATGTATATATGTATATATATATATATATATATACATATATATATATATATATATAATATATATATATATATATATAATATAGGGATGGAAGTCTCGGTCTCGGTCAAAACCCGAGACTAGCCCAGTCTCGGTCTCGGTCTCGGTCTCGGTCTCGGTAGTCGAAAAGTCTCGGTTTGTACCCGGTCTCGGTTTTTCAAATCTGTGAAAATTTTTCCTGTGGTCCCCCCTTTGGTTTATATTTTTGGCAGGAAATTTTTTTCGGAAGTGTTCATTTCACCAAAATTTCACACTAAACAGTGAGATTCTGTCAATTTTTTCAGAAAACAACTTTACCGTGGTTGTTTAGTTTATCAGTAAACACAGTACATACATATAAATGTATGTTTATGATTTGGTTTCTTATTTCATATTATCTTTCAAGTCAATCTGTGTGATTATTATTATATTTTATTCTTAGTATTAGTGTTTGGCTTGGTTAACTTTTTTGGTGGCTTCACAATTTCACATACTTAACTGTAATTTCCAATTCCAATTAGTATGAGTTTAGCAAAAAATCAAAAAAACTGCGAAAGTTCAACTAAACGCACTACTAAAAACTACATATGCGGTGACACATGCAGTTCGGTAGATGAGATGGGAAGACTCTACTCCCAGTAAAATTTAGTCCCAGGGGATTGAGGGGACTCACCGAGATGTCACGCCGGAGGCAAAGAATGAAAGAGCGTCACGGCGCGCAGGTCTAATTTTTGAGCCAAACCCTTTCTATCTCGGGTGTATTTTAGCAGAACATTGGTAATTCCAATACAATCGGAGCTAATTTTAACTAAATTCGAGCCAAACAGTGTCAAAATTTGCTGTTTTCTGGCACGAACAAGGACAAATTGCGTCTGTTTTGGAACCGAGGTCAAAATTTTACAATTTTCAAGAGGACATGGTCCCACAGTCCCACACAAACGGGAGAAAGAACCAGCAATGTAACCAAAATTGTGATATAGCTGTTATTTATAGGTACATAAGGTGTCTGACCATGGTGATGGTCTTGTAATATTATCTAAAAACTTGTAAAAAGTCATCAAATCAATAGGTAAAAAATGGCAAAAAATGACCCAGTCTCGGTTTTGGCGGTCTCGGAATTTGGTCTCGGTCTCGGTAGTCTCGGTTTCGTGGTCTCGGTCTCGGTCTCGGTCTCGGAAAAAAACCGCGACTTCCATCCCTAATATATATATATTAGCGATCGGCCGGAGCCTCCGGCTCCGGCTCCGGCCGGATTTGGCCCCTCCGGCTCCGGCTCCGGCCGGAGCCATCCAAAAATTAGCCGGATGCTGAACCGGAGGTAAATTCTCTGAGCGAACCATATATATATACTCATCTAGATTGCAGTAAGAATGGCAAGGTTCCCCCCTTTGGTTTTATCGCCCGGCCGAAAAAAATTTCTGATTATACGTCTCCAATGGCCAAATTCGACCCAAAAATCAAAAAATTCTCGAACTGTTTTCCTGGGGACTGCCGCCCCCATACCCCTCCCACTCTGTTGGTTACTGTTCCTTGTTATTATCTTTCATCAAAGCCTATACATGTCTACAAGTATATACCTTATGCTGAATCTAAATTCTATGAGCGACCCATACTCATCTAGATTGTAGTAAGAGTGGCAAGGGTTCCTCCTTTGATTTTATCACCCGGCCGGAAAAAAATTTCCGCCACGTCCAAAATGTAGCAAATTTGGCCTAAAACTAACAAAATTATATACATAATTTTTTCTGGGATGTGTCGCCCCCAGACCCCTGCCACACCGTGACTATGTTTTCCTGTCGGCTAATGGCTAGGGATCTCCAAACTCCCACATTTGGTGCTTGCGAATGCATGAATACACAAGTACATTAGGCTGCATTTAGTTGTGTAATACACTGTCCGATCTGATGTTCCCATCGTTGTGTTTTATTTTCTTGTCGTAAAAAAATTATGATAACATCTCCAATTGACCAAATTTGGTCTAAAAACTGAAAAATTCTCCAATTTAGCTATATCATTAGCTTCTGAACCCTTTCCCCCCACGCCCCACCATTTTTGTAATTTCGGTGTTTGGAGGTCCCATTTTACGTTCGATTAGCAATAGCATTTTGCATTCGATTATTCGAAAAATTACCATTGTTTTTTACCGGAATATGTGTCGTCTTTTGTGTTAAAATCGAACTTAAGTGCATTTTAACATGTTTCAAAAATGAAAAGTCATCCCCCCTGAAATTTTTTCCTGGCTACGCCACTGCCACTGCATAACATGTATAAAATTTTTGGCCATTATGATCAAGTCGTTGTAAACATATCGTAAGGTCGAGAAGAAGATGGATGATAGATTTATATTAAACATTAGAAAATTTTTCATCATAAGGGTATCAATTTCGACCTAGCTCCGGCTCCGGCTCCGGCTCCGGCAAATTAATTTACCTCCGGCTCCGGCTCCGGCCGGAGCAAAAATCTTGCCTCCGTCCGTTCGCTAGTACATATATATATATATATATATATATATATATATATATATATATATATATATATATATATATATATATATATATATAGGGTTGCTAATTTACATGTAAAAAAGTCCGGACTTTTTTACACCTACTTTTTTACACTGTAAAAAAGTGTAAAAAAGTGTTAAAAAGTGTAAAAAACTGTAAAAAAGTGTAAAAAAGTATTTTATCGCCTAGAATGGTGTTTAAACGTTTTGTAAACTGTTTGAGACCAGCTTTATAAAATTTGTGACCGCCGATCGGTAACATGTTTCAATCATCTGTCGCTTGCTTATGTATTGTAGATAAGTTGTTTCTGTTATATAAAATCAGAAAGAAGGAGGAGTCCCATCTGGGGAAACGCACCTCTTTATTTTGCCCTTAAATTGAGCCAGTAGCTATCTTTTAACGCTAGACAGAAGCGTGTCTACAAAGAACAGAAGCGTGTCTACAAAGAAGTATCTATATACCAGGGATCGACCGGAGTTCCGGTTCCGGTTCCGGTTCCGGTACTTTTTGGTTCCGGTTCCGGTATTTTAAAAGTACCGGAACCGGAACCGGAACCACTAATTCTCTGACAAAGGATTTTGCTTTTAATTTTGTGTTGTTCGCCCATGAAAATTTTCCGACAGGCCTCCAACTGACTAGAATCGGCCTAAAAATCAAAAAATTTCTTCAGATTTTGTTTGAGCAAACATCTTGCGACTCTGCAGCTAGTTTAGTCTTCGTCTTCTTTATTATTCTCTTTCATCAAAGCTCATGCGTTCAACATATTATATACTACTGTACGCGTATATATACATGTTGCATACTTATATATACATGTACATATAAATTTAAATGTACAGTACACTAGCTTAATACATTATTATCGTTTGTGCTTTATTGTCTTAAGACGGATATTGTAATATTTATAGTACTAGTATATACTAGTACTACATACAAATAGCTTTTGATTTTTTATTCTAGCATTCTTATGTTGCAGTGCTTATTCTTTATCAATTATGCTGTGCTTCTTGTGTCCAATTTCTTGTATTACTTCAACTAACTCAATGAAAGCCGAAGGTCGAAGGTCCTCGGTTTTTCACGCTACACTGAAAAATTATGTAATCTGTGTAAACCTTACTATCGAACATCTAGGAGAGGGGTGATAGTACAGCCGCCCCCCGCCCCCCAATTTTTTCCAAGTGAGGGTTTTTTTAGGGTTTACGAGTGGGTCCAGACTCAAGTTCTCTTAACTGGACCCAGCAAAACTTAACCTGACCCAAGTCAGACCCAAAGGCGTATATATATAGATAGGGAGGGGAGTGGCGGGGATCGCGACCCCGCCCCCCTTTTGGTTGAATTTTAAGAAATTGTCAACAAGGGTCTCCCTTTGGTTTTTATCGCCCCGTCGAAAAAATTTTTTGATACGTCTCTAATTGACCAAATTTTGCCTAAAAATCCAAAAGTTCTCGAATTTTTTTCTGAGGGCGACTGTATCCAGACCCCTAAATTGCTATGGCTGACTAGTCCTTGTTATTATCTTTCATCAAAGCCTATGCATGTCTACAAAAGTACATTATGCTGAATTTTCTTGTATAATACACTGTCTAATGTGACGTTCCCATGTTTAGTTTTTAATTTTCCTGTCGGAAAAAAATTCTGATACATCTTTAGTTGACCAAATTCGGCGTAAACAGTTAAAAAATCTCCATTTTTTCCGGGGGCTGCCGCCCCCAGACCCCTGCAACCTGTGGGTCACTGATCTTGCGTTTACACTGCGAATTAAAGTGCTAAAACGTGAGTAAAAGTAAAAAAAATTTTTTTGAAAATATTGCAAAATATAGGGTCTTTTTGAAGGGGGTTCCGGTTCCGGTTCCGGTTCCGGTATTTTTAGGTGGTTCCGGTTCCGGTTCCGGTAGTTTTAGGGTTCCGGTCGATCCCTGCTATATACAGACGCGTGAAGGACCCAAAGTTTTTGAACTGTTCCCTATTGCGGAACAACCGTATTTCTGCGGTCAGCAGTAGTCACAAAATCTGACCCATATGTTGGTTTCATTCCAAACAAGTTCCATTGTTGGTTTGTTTTCAAAAATGTTGGTTTTCTGTCGGTTTCGTTACACGCCACACGGCCGTCGGAAAGTACGCCGCACGACCACATCAAAAATGATGTCGAAATTTTGAATAATGCAATTCAAACACCGCGTGGATACCGGTTGCACAGATATATTTACCCACACACTAGACTGTATATAATACGCTGGAAATTTTTTACATGTGTACCATTGTACCAATAATTCAACTTTCACGAATGGGAGTGGGTCGTACCTTGGGTCGTTAAAATTATATACATAAAGCAAATCATACGCTAAAAGTTCCTGAAGTGTTATAGCCAACATGATAAGTTTCAGGAAACATTTTTGTATAAGGGTTTTTATAAGAAAAATTTTGGTTACTTCAAACTTGAGTAAATTTTGATAAATGCGAGACTTGAAATTTTTTTCCGGCCATTTTTTCAAATTTTTTTCAGAAAATTGGCAAAATTAGTAAAATATTTGTAAAAAAGTGCGAAAAGTAGGTGTAAAAAAGTGTTAAAAAGTGTAAAAAAGTAGGTGTAAAAAAGTGTTAAAAAGTGTAAAAAAGTAGGTGTAAAAAAGTGTAAAAAAGTTGTAAAAAAGTCCGAAATTTTGCTACTGTAAAAAAGTGTAAAAAACGTTTTTTACTTTTTTACTTTTTTACACTTCGCAATATATATATATATATATATATATATATATATATATATATATATATATATATATATATATATATATATATATATATATATACATGTATATATATACACACAAGGGCGGACGGTGGGGGGGATATAGGGGATATATCCCCCCTTTTGCCCAAAACAAAGGAAAATTTTTTGGAATCGCATACCAAAAATGGCCGTAAATTGATGAAATTTGGCCTCAAAATCGAAAATTTTCCCCAAATTTTTTCTGGAGGCTGCCGCCCCCAGACACCCGCGACTCTGGCTTACTATTCCTTCTTATTATCTTTTATCATCAAAGCCTATGCAATGCATGCATGTCTAACCAACGCGCTGAGTTAACTTCGCTTTGCGGTTTCATCTCGCTCAGGTTGTTAAATGTCCGTGGTTCAACCTTAAGGCCTATTCACACGAGGGCGCAATTTGCTCCATGGCGTACGCCATGGCGCATGAGCGGGCGCACGAGAGGGCGCATGAGTGGGCGCACACGCACACTCGCATACTGCATTGTGTGAAATAATGCAGCAGGCAGTGTGAAAATATAATGCGCCCTCGCATGCGCCCGCTCATGCGCCATGGCGTACGCCCTGCAATGCGCCCGCTCATGCGCCCTCGTGTGAATAGGCCTTTACATTACATCATGCCGCATGCTGCATCCACTTGTGTGCTGCATCCACTTGTCTAATATATACAGTCTCCTACTCTGATGTGAGGTTGCCATCTTTTGTTTTAATTGCCCTGTCTGAAAAAGTTCTGATACGTCCCCAGTTGAAAAAATTCGGCCTAAACTGAAAAAATTTTCAGAGGGCTGCCGCCTTCACCTCCTGCAACTGTTCGGCTTTGTTTAACATATTATTAACTTTCCATATAAAGTAAATTTCCCTGAATTGCTGTCATTATTCAAATCGTGTTATACCTCAAATTGTTCACAGATTTTGTATTTGAAAGAGTGAACAACAAATATTATCATCAGCTTCACAACTTGGGCATATGCGCGCCTGTATATGTTTTTTATGTTGCTGAGCTCATAGTGTTCCGCAAATTCGCAATAATTGGGATAAAATTTACAAATCAATTCGAAAATTGTGAAACAATTTTGACGCAGTAGGGTAGGGATGGAAGTCTCGGTTTTTTTTCCGAGACCGAGACCGAGACCGAGACCGAGACCACGAAACCGAGACTACCGAGACCGAGACCAAATTCCGAGACCGCCAAAACCGAGACTGGGTCATTTTTTGCCATTTTTTTACCTATTGATTTGGTGACTTTTTACAAGTTTTTAGGTAAAATTACAAGACCTTATGTATATATAACTAACAGCTATATCACGGTAACTTTGGATACATTCCTGGTTATTTCCTCCTTTTGTGTGAGTCTGGAACCATGTCTTCCTAAATACTGTGAAATTTTGACCTCTGTCCCAAGGCAGACGCAATTTGTCCTTGTTCTCGCCAGAAAATAACAATGTTTGACACTGTTTGGCCGAATTTAGTTAAAAATCGCTCCGATTGTATTGGAATTACCGATGTTTTGCTAAAATACACCCAAGATAGAAAGGATTTTTGGCTCAAAAATTAGACCTGCGCGCCGTGACGGTGACGCTCTTTCATCCTTTGACACCCCTGTGATTGGGGCCCCCTCAATCCCCTGGGACTAAATTTTAGTTGGGAGCAGAGTCTTCCCTTCTCATTTACCAAACTACATGTGTCACCGCACAGTTCTGAGTAGTAGGCGTGTTTAGTTGAACTTTCACAGATTTTTTGATTTTTTGCTAAACTCATAATATTATACTAATTGGAAATTACAGTTAAATATGTGAAATTGTGAAGCCACCAATTGGCATAAAAAAGTTGACCAGCCAAACACTAATACTAAAGATTAAAATATAAATAATCACACAGACAGACTTGAAAGATAACATGAAACAAGAAACCTAATCATAAACATACAGTTTTGTGTGTGTATTGTGTTTACTGATTTACTAAACAACCACGGTAAAGTTGTTATCGGAAACAAATTGACAGAATCTCACTGTTTTGTGTGAAATTTTTGTGAAACACAAACTTCCGAAAAAATTTTCTTGTCAAAAATATAAACCAAAGGGGGGACCACAGGAAAATTTTTCAAAGATTTGAAAAACCGAGACCGGGTACAAACCGAGACTTTTCGACTACCGAGACCGAGACCGAGACCGAGACTGGGCTAGTCTCGGGTTTTGACCGAGACCGAGACCGAGACCGAGACTTCCATCCCTACAGTAGGGGTGAATTCGTAAAGTCCAGTCGTTGGTTTCTGTGGCTTGCCAAAAAAAAATTTCCGATACGTCTCCAGTTGTTCAATCTGGCCTAAAAATCTAACAATTCTCGATTTTATTACCTGGGTGCTGCATCCCCCAGACCCCTGCACCTCTGTGGCTTACTATTCTTTGTTACTATCTTTCATCAAAGCCTGTGCATGTCTGCGCGAGTATGTATATTTACTTGTCTAATATACTGTCTGATGTGACGTTCCCATCTTTTGTTTTAATTTTCCTGTCGGAAAAAATTCTGATACGTCCCTAGTTAACCAAATTCGGCCTAAAATTTACAAAAATCTCCAAATTTTTCTGGGGGTTGCCGCCCCCAGACCCCTGCAACTTTGTGATTTAGCGATGTTGCATTTTTAAGGCGTTTTGTTTAAGTGTTAAACTTGCTAAAATGTGCATTTCAACCCATTACGAAAAATCGAAGTCATTCCACCCCCGGCCACCGAAATTTTTTCTATGCACAACACTGTCTCTCGAAAACATCATGACGCAGCAGTGCAGCGTAGTAACGCAGCTTAAGAACGTAGTAAAAAGGTAAAAAAAGGTAAAAAGAGTTTATGCCGTATCCCCCCCCTTTTTAGAGGTCACGGTCCGCCCCCTTGTGTGTGTGTGTGTGTGTGTGTGTGTGTGTGTGTGTGTGTGTGTGTGTGTGTGTGTGTGTGTGTGTGTGTGTGTGTGTGTGTGTGTGTGTGTGTGTGTGTGTGTGTGTGTGTGTGTGTGTGTGTGTGTGTGTTTTTGTATATATATATATATATATATATATATATATATATATATATATATATATATATATATATATATATATATATATATATATATATATATATATGTATATATATATATATATATATATATATATATATATATATATATATATATATATATATATATATATATATATATATATATATATATATATATATATATATATATATATATATATATATATATATATATATATATATATATATATATATATATATATATATATATATATATATATATATATATATATATATATAT
>JASANF010005968.1:0-28429 GCA_030248245.1 Trissonchulus sp. WLG1_4
TAACCTAGGTTATGTGTAACAATGACAAACCAAAGTTATTCCAACCAATGTTAGTTGCAATAGTATATAACTCATTAATAAAACTGTCAGGTCAAGGAATAGTAGGTAATATTACCAATCGGCTTCATAGTCTAGTATTTAACGTGACACGTACATAGACGGAGAAAGCACATTCTAGTACTAGTGCAGACCATTTGAGCTACTGAACAAGTTCTGAGCTGTCACTAACAGTCTTCAGTACCTAACCTGCTTTACTGATATCGCCAGTAACGTCGATAGACATGTTTCAACCCGTCTGAGGCCGACAAACGTGTCTGCCAACATACTTGTAATTAATAATTAACGAGTTATTCCTCATTCACTTTCACGCTTCCAAGATAACTGTGGGAAAATATTTTTCTAACTTCAACTCATTATTTTAGTTTAGTTGATTTGATGAACCCAACATGAATAACGAGCTAGCATTGGGTTTATTGAAACAGCATTCTGACGACTGTATTTTCCCTGTTGTCAATCCAAACATAATTTGCCGCAATTATCTGCCAATGTTTGTGTGGGTATTGGCTGATCTCATTAAAGTAAACGTTACTGTTAAACTGTTCCCAGACTTTGATAAAATTTACGAGGCAATTTACAACGGGACAGTGCATAGCATGCCGTATACCGCAGGTCCTATAGAACGCGAAACAGTCTGACTTTTATGTGGGTTTGCCTTACTCTTTTCGAGACCTATACAACGTGTATAGCAGGCCTGTTCAAAAACAAATCTCTACAGCATCTTTGGATATCAAAACGATTCAGTCTACTTTTGTGAACCTTTTGCCAATCCTGGGAATTTACAGTTTCGGTTCGATGGTCTGGGTGTTTTATCGATTTTTGTGGCTGATAAAAAATCATGAATTGGATATATACTATCTGCTGTCTGCCTTTTTGAAAGCACTGGCCGTAGTGAACACGACTTTTGTAACCGCGAATTCTCTCAATTTACTGACGACAAAACCATTGTTGTTCGATAATATAAAACATCTATTCCAGAAAGCAGACAGTTTACACAAAACCATATTATTTGACAAAGAATACAATGATATAGCAATATTTGAAAACAATACATTCGCTTTCCGCGGTAATGTAATACCAAATTTAAGCTCTGATTTCAAATTGAAACATATAGACACAGTGCGCGAAGCATGCACTTTGCTGCTCAAGCTACCAGCGAGACAGGCATTTTTTGTATCTGTCTTCAGCAATGTTTTTGCCCATTGCAGTAATGACTACGCTAAACTAGAAAACGTCCATTTTAGACACCGACTTCAAGTTCCACAGTTCTTTTTGTTCAACCGCAATTCAACCCACTTTGCCAGGCTTTTCAATCGAGACTTAGTAGTAACGAAAATCTTGCAGAAAGTGTTTTCTCGCGAAACGAAAGCTCTCGAAAACTCCTTTTTTACAGCAAATTAGCACTAAAAAATCTGATACCTATGAAAGCAAACTCATTTCTATGTTTTTGAGCGCTGGTCTCACCCTACTGCTGCCAATTTGTGGTTATATCATCGCATTGGGCTGCTTATTTTTGGAAATACTATCGATCAGATCTTTCTGATAGGGTTTTATTGAATTAATAATTTTTAAAGTTGACTTAAACATCTTTTGAAAAATCATTTGGGATCTTAAACTTATGATTTGCTATATTTCAACTAGAGTTTGCACATTCACGATGACATTTGTTACTGTAAAACATTACAGTACAAGAGCCGGGTCACCCCAAAAGTATCTGAAACTGTATTTATCTTTAAATTAGGTATCATAATTGCCTTTCCCATATCCAAACAATCGGTAAAAACGCGTGTAAGCGTTTTACATTTATATATAGCCTATTGCGCTCAACCCTACAACTATATGCGCTATTTTTTACTTATGAGTAAAACTTCTACGGAATAATGGCTACAGAAATACAATACAATTCGTGAAATTTCTTTAGCTTGAAATTCTTTAAAACTGATTCGACTCTGCTTTAATTTAAGGTGGCGCTCCTAATAACTTACGTTGGGCGTTTTTGTCGAAACTAGGCAAATCGACTCATAGCTCTTGAAGGAAAGTTGTTCTACACGTTATTTGAGCTCGATTGATGTGCATATCAACTATATGAAAAATTTTGATTTTCTTGGATTTCGTTATTTTTTTCATTTTTGACGCTTTTCACCCATTATCTTCAGTTTTCTGACCATACTGCGGATTCAAAACGTTTCTAACATGATCATTTTCGACTGTTTTGGTCAAGTAGGATCAGCTTGATGTAGGATTGTAGGCCAATGTAAATGTAGCTGACATCTTTGGTGATTACACCGCAAAAAATAGTTGACCAAGGTGACATTAATAACATTACGGACATAAAAGCGTTTGATTCAAATTGCTAAACATGTAGCAAAATGTCATGACTTATTTTCTATTAAAACTCGCATATAATAGCACTTGTGACTAACTACCAAAAGCACACAGCCTAGTTGTTGCTACACAATGATAGCCTATACGCTATGATGACCGACACACAGTATTACTCAAGCGACTATTAGTGTCATTAGCGACTGTAGGTCGATTCACATTCTGTTCTCGCCGTGATATATTCCGTTAGCAAAATTACGAAATAATCACGCCAATGCTATTTCATTATAAAAATTAATTCGGATTTTCAGTTTTTTTCCCATATTGCGGGCTCGACGAAAAAATCTTGCCATCACACATGAACATACAGAATTAGCGACGTGATAATAAAGTAATTTGCCATTCAACTGGAGCCGCAAATAAAACTGCTGCTAGTCTACTCTTGCTCTCACGGCAGCAGTAACCTTAATTAGCAACTATTACAAGTACCAAACAAACCAACTCAACCAGTCTATCCTAAGAACTTCAAAACGGTAAACAAAGGTTTACTGAAATATAAAATGCATCAAGAAAATGCAACACAATCCAACATGGCACGAAAGCCAACACAGAAAATACATAAGTGTGAAAAAAAAACCAGTAAATAAACCAATACTGGAGTGTCCACATGATCAGAAATCTCTGCCATAAAAGAGTTTATCACAGGTGAAAAATTGCACAATTTTTTTAGCTACACATCGATCTAAAACACAGAGCCTTGCTCGAAACTGGGCAGCAAATCCGTCGCCTGCAACGGCACGAGCTGTTCAATTGTGGACATGACCTCGTTCACAAGGACACTCATTCAAACTGGGCCTCAATTTAGGCTTGGGCTTAGGCTTAGTATCAGGCTTAGGCTTAGAGCTTAGGCTTAGTATGGGGCTTAGGCTTAGGCTTAGTATCAGGCATAGGCCTAGGCTTAGGTTCAGGCTTATATACGTACTAAAAAGTCGAAATTTTCAGGAAAAAATCTGCCAGCTTAGCCTAGGGAATCCTGCCGGTTAAGCCTAGACGATGCCTTTAAACATCATAACGCACTCAAAACTACCCAAAAACAAAAACTATAGCCATTTTTGGCTTCAGAATTCGGCCTACGTTCACTTCCCAAAACACTGAAAATTAGGGGTCATAGCTCAGAAAATACAAATTTGTAGATAGGGGTTCTATTACAAAAAATGCTTCGTTTGAGGTGCTCTATTCCAAAAAAATAGGTCCCTTATTTTCACCCCCCTCCAACTGCACTTGATCTGACTCCTGCATTTAAAACAACCAAATAGAACTAAAACAGAAGAAAAAGTGAAATTACAAAAAACTACAAGGTAACGTTCATAAATGTCAGCGTTAAAAACACATACAGTGGTGCAAAAACGTAAAATTTTGATAACAACACACAAACGTTGCAAAAATACAGCCAAAATTAAAGTAAATCAGAAGACTTCAGTTTCACACCGGAAAACATCTCGGACAATTCAGAATTCAAATATATGCCAAAGAAGAAAATGCTGACTTTTTCACGTGTAAAATATGTGCTATATTTTTGCCACATATAGTCCTTTCAAAATAGATTTGATGTGGATTAATTCAATCTCAAAAAGGTTGCTTTCAAATCGTTCAAAAATCAGTGACAGATCGCTAATTTGAATGAAACGCTCTAAAGCCATGCAGTAGCTAAAAATACGTTGACCATTACAACAAAACCTATTCACAAAATATTTGAATTAGGATTTTGAAAAAAAACGCAGATTGGTTCAAAACCGTTTCAGACCAAGCAAACACTAAATCAATATCTAGGTGTACCTGCTTTTGTTTTTCCTATGCACAGTACATGAACTATTCTATTCACATTTGAATGGGGACGCTTTCAAAAAAATGCAAATATTTGCTTTATTTTTGAGATTCAAAAAAATCTAAGAAAAGATACACCTCGGCAAGACGATTGGCTATCCAATGATGTATGAATCTTAAAAATTGGTTATGTCTGTGAAGCATCAGCCGATTTCAAAAATTAAATTTAATAATCTATCACAATTTTGGCACTTCGCCAAATTTTTTCAAAAGCTTCATTAATAACTATTTTTTGTTAAACCCTAACTGCGCATACTATTTTCATTGAAAAAGTGTCAATTCTGTCCTTCCCGTAAGCCTTGGAAGTTATTCGGAGCGCCACCTTAAGAGTCCATTAACGCAAATAATTAGAATGTTCTTGTTTCAACGAAAATTTAAATGATTCTGCTAATTGGCTCAATTGATTAGCAGACTCATTTAGGTTGAACGACTTGGTCCATTTGACAAGACTACCAGTGTATATTTGCAGCAAGTGTGCAACAGCAGAGAAAACTCCAACCTGTTGTGATGCCACTATTAAGAAGCAGAACGGTTACGTTGGGTAGGGTTCGTGTATGCACATGAATATGTATGAGTACATGGATTTGCAATTACCACATTGTCTAAGAAGCACGTTTTGCCAATAAAGCTAAGCTTAATTTAGATAGATTTTGTTTTGACATGCTTTTATATGCCGATTATACTCTTCCTTAATCTTGTTTTCAGAGTCTTAGTGACAGTTTTTTTCAAACTGGAAATACTACTACTATTTTGTTGGAAAAAACGTTCATATTAATTTATTTCAATAAATTCAGTTCTTAAACACAATGATATATCACTCCAAAAAAACACTACTACACGATATCATTACGTAATCACGAGAAATAACAAATGACAAAGTGGTACTTTTCCACAGAATAATAGATCTGTGGTACTAAACTAGAATAACAATCACAGTACAATTTTGCAGGTATTGTTCAAAGGTTCTATCTGACCATTTAATAATAATTCACAACCATAATTGAACAAACTCCGACCAATGGCCCAAATATTATCTAATTATGCTTTAACGACATCAGCCAACATCGATACAAATATGGAGAATTGTGGCAAGTGACCATCGTTGTATGTAACAACAGAAACGATACAGTCAAAATGCTGTTGGCAAATCAATGTCAACGTATTATCAATTTTGTGCCAATTCTACAATACAAAGACTAATGAGTAATACTTTTGAAACTTTTATTGACATACATTTTTGCCAAAATTTTTGCCAATTTTTGACATCATACATTGCCAAAAAAGAATACAAAAAACTCTTTTCGCTCTGGCAACTGCAACAATAGCGTACTGGCCTCTCGAACTGTGCACTGTAATCTTTGTCAAATATTAAGGTGTTGTGCTGAATGTCTGCTTTGTGGAACAAATGTGTAATATTATCGAACAACAAAGGTCGAGTCGTCAGTAAACTGAGTGAGTCTGCCATAGTGAAAGTCGTGTTCACCATGGCTATTGCTTTCAGAAAGGCGGACAGCAAATAGTATATATCCATTTCACGATTTCTAAGTAATAATAAAAATCGATGCCCTAGCCAGATCATCGAACCGACGCTGTAAATGCTAAAATTGACGAAAGGTTCACAAAAGTTGACTGAATAGTTTTGATGTCCAACGTTGTGTAGATACATGCCTTTGAGGAAGTTTCGTAAATACAGTATATGAGTCTTGAAAACAATAAGGTGCCGTCAAATAAATGTATAATGTTGAATAGCTGTAGGCTTTCACGATATAGGGCGCATTAGGTATGCACTATTCCGTTGATAATCGCATCAAGAATTTCACCGAAGTCTGAGAATAGCTTAACTGTAACGTTTATTTTAATGAGATCAGCCAACACCCATACAAATATAGACAACGAATAATAGCAATTGCTCTTCGCAGAAAGAACAGGAACGATACAGTTGTCAGATTGCTGTTTTAGTCAACCTAAAGTCAGCTTATTATCCATCTTCTGTAAATTGTACAACACAAACAAAAAGCTATAATAGCTATGAGCAATAATTGTGAAACTTTTTATTGACATACTTTTTCCTGTGAGTAAATACAAACGTACACTAACTCTAATTATTGATGTATTTTGACAAAAATACGGTAAACATTGGAAACCAAATATTCTTGCAAACATAACCCCTACCCACGTAGTCATTTACTTGGTTAATAATGCTTTCACAGATGGAGTTTACGCTGCTGTAGCACAGTTGCTTATATTTGCATATAATGGTAGTCTTATGAACAAAAACGTTAGATTCAGAAGCTCTCAGTTCAAGAAGTTTAATAAACTGTTTTAATCCGGTTGCTATTTTTCAGTAGCGGCAGGACCTTATATTGCTTTTGCGTTATGTATTACATAGTGATCATTTTTTTATCAAACTACATTTAAAGTATCGGGCTATATTGTAAGCATATTCTTTGGTAAAACTTTCGTGAGTCATTTTTGCCGAAAATAGAACAGGAGTGAACATACTGTATTTATTTATTATTTATTCAAAATTAAGTATGAGAATTAATAAGTAAATAATTAATAATTTTTAGTAAGTTTATGTTTGCTTTCAGAAAAAATTATGTCAATACATATGTCAAGAAAGGGAGGGGGGATTCTTACCGAAAGAACGACAGCATCATCATCAGAATGACCCAGGCGGGATTCGAACCACCCATCTCTGGATCTGCAGACCAGCGCTCTACCGTTGAGCTACTGGGCCGATGTTGAGCTGTCGTAAATCCCTTTAAGAACTTTAAGGGGCCTATCTTACTTCACACATATATGTAGTTTCAAAAGCATTGCTCATTAGTCTCTGTTTGTAGTGTACAATTGACATAAGATGGACATAATGCTGACAATAGGTTTGCTAAAGCAGCATTCAGACAAACTGTATCGTTCTTGTTGTGCACAAGAACAATTACCTTTGTCTATTTTTGTATGCGTGTTGCCTGATCTCATTAAAATAGACGTTACAGTTAAACTCTAGCCTCAATACCAGGTTGTTCAATAGAGAGTTCAAAAAACTATTTCATTATGTTATTTCGCGGAAACTCGGTGCCCTGAGCAACTATTATCTCCTTTTTTGCTCGACGCCATAACTCAGTATCCAAAAAACACGTCTAAAAGTGAACTTTTTCACATCTTGTCAGCGTGGGTATTATCGTGTTGCTTTGGATTGCGGCTAACTCATACAAAGAACTATCAATATAGTTACTGACTATGACTCGAAAGCTTACTGATTTGATATAAAGCGGTTTCAATTTTGTTGCAGCTCGTCACTTAACCACTGTATTTAAGATGTTATTGTAGCTATTTTCGTACGGTTATTCCAGTGTCAGCTAAGAAAAAAATTATGACTACAAGCAAAAGTACATAGGCAATAGCGTCTCATTCTAGATATATAAAAAACCAAATGAAGTCTGATTAACCAAATGCCTTACTGTTTAGCTAGGCTCACTCTTGAATTTTTATAGAAATCAAAAAACCCTGGTCCCTTTTGTTACAAATTAATGGCATTTTTCCAGATTTCATTATTTGATTAAAAAATGGTTTAAAATTAACGGTTACTATGTGAGTAGACTTTAAACTTGGGTTATACATATGTAGAGTGTTTTTACAACAATGAGCGGATTGGAAGAATTCAAAATTGTGGATTTAACACTCAATCGAAGTCAAACGACTTGATCCGTTTGCTAAGACTTGGTCCGTTTGCAGCAACTGTACGACAGCAGCAAAAACTCCAGTTATGATGGCTTTATTATTATAAAGCCGCTACGTCAGATAGTGGTTATGTTTTCAAGAGTATATGGTTTCCACTGTTTACCGTATTGTCTAAAAAGTAACAATAATTAGACCAGTTTACGTTTGTTTTTGCTTTCAGAAAAAAATATGTGAATACGAAGTTTGAAAAGTATTGCTCATTAGTTTCTGTTTGTATTGTACATTTGACACAATATGGATAATAGACTGACATTAGGTTTGCTGAGACAGCATTCTGACGACTGTATTGTTCCTGTGGTTAGTAAGACGGCCACTTGCCATAACTCTATGGCATTGTTTGTGTGGGTGTTGGCTGATCTCATTTCAGAAAACGTTACAGTCAAACTGTTCCCTGACTTTGGGGAAATAGACGCTGCGATTGAGAACGGAACTGTGCATACCACACCGTACGTTGCTGGTTCGGTCAATGATGATATTATACGTTACTATTACCTCAGTGCTTCATACTCTTTCGAAGACGAATATAACGTATATACCAGACCAGCTCAGAAACACGTCTCAACTGCAGCTTTGAATGTCGAAACCATTCGGTCTACTTTTGTGAACCTTTTGCCAATTTTAGTAATTTATAGCGTCGGTTCGCTGGTCTGGGTAGGTCATCGATTTGTATCGTTACTTAGAAATCGTGAAATGGATATATACTATCTGCTGTCTGCCTTTCTGAAAGCACTGGCCGTGGTGAACACGACATTCGTTACAGCAAACTCGCTAAGCTTAGTGATGACTCGACCTTTGTTGTTTGATAATATTACACATTTGTTCCATAGCGCAGATATGCAGCACAACACAATAATTTTTGACAAAGCATATAACAATTATGTCTGGTTTGAAAACAATAGTTTCTTTTTTCAGCGTACTGTGATCCACAATTTAAGTTCCGCTTTCACGTGGCAGCACACAAACACCGTGCAAGAGGCGTGCCAGATGTTATTTCAGCTACCAAAACAACGTGCTTTTTTTGTATCCAGTGAAAGCAATGTTATGGGTGAATGCAGTGAATACTATTCTAAACTAGAAGAAATACGTTTTCGAGACAGTCCCAAATTTCCAGTTTTCTTCACATTTAGCCGCAACAACGCTACTATTGCCAGGATTTTTGATCGAGACTTGATCGTCACAGAACTTTTAAAAAATGTTTATTCACGGAAAACTTATAGCCTTGACACTCAACCTCCGTTTTTTCAGTACGTAAACAGTAAAAAAGTAGACACCCCCGAAAGCAAAATGCTCTCCATAATTTTGAACGCTGTTATTACTCTTTCGCTTCCAGTTGGAGGCTATTCTATCGCACTCGGGTGCTTATTTGTGGAAATACTACTAATCAGATGTTTTGAAAAACATATGAACTAAAGTTTGACCACATTAGACAAAACATGTAAAATTATAGTCATCAAGAATAGAACAAAGACCTGTTGAAGGTGTCCAAGAGCTGCAAAATTGACGACTTCTGGTTTCAACATTTTTGTCGAACGTTATGTCATCTTTACAAGCATGTAATTATGCTAAATGCTTGTTTATCAGGCGATTCACCAGTGCATAATGGTTTTATTTACACGGTTTTCTTTTGGTATATATAGTATATATTTGGTATACATGATATAAAGTTTGAAAGGCTTTTGATTGTCTTGGAAAAAAGGAACATTTCGAAAGTGTTGTACAATAATGAGCAGGACATTTGTTACTCAGCTAAATTAAACAATACTTTTTACTAGATAATAATAAAAATGCCCTGCGAGACGCTGGTAGGATAATAGGCCAATTGGCAATGCTTAAATCGATTTCAAATAAGAACCAAGACTGAAGCTGAAAACTGACCTGTTAAAAGTCTGAAAACTAGTGCATTTTGACTGAACAATAGACCGACTGCTGCGCCCTATTATTGCACTGTGCAGTCACTAAAATTTTTCGTTTTGATAAGAATTATTGGTGAAATGCCTAAAAACAGTCGACACTGTCAGACTGGCTGCTTGAGTTAACGGCTGATCCCTACTCTAAAGTCTGAAGCCAAAGATGTGTCGCCTAGAGATACCACTTTCGCGTCGAGAGATTGGTGGGTGTAATTTCACATGGATATATATTTTACTCAGCAAAAGATTAAGTTCAAGATTGTAGAATTAAGACATACTCTCCAAAAATATTTGCCACAGATAAAAACAATCTCTAACCTGTACTTTTGATTCAGTGCGTTTGTCGTTGCATTTACATAGTCAAAAGAGTAAAAAACTGCCGATAAAGCGCTTATCGGACGATTGGCCTTTCACAAACCTAAACTCTTCTAGGCTTCTAAAACTTTTTTTACTTGTAAATCGGAGGCTCCTGAATCATTGGATCACGCAATTTTGCCCAAACATGTGTGCCTGGACTAGGTCGACTAGTCAGAAGGTGCATATCAAGGTGCAGCCGCCCCCCCCAGGCCGCAAATTAAGGCACAAGCCCCCCCCCCCCCAACCGCGGCTGAAAGTGCAGCGCCCATCCCCGGCTGCAGCTTAAGCTGCTGCCCCCCTCCAACCTCAACGCAAGGTGCAGCCCCACCCCCGGCCGCAAATCTACGTGCAGCCCCCCCCCTCCGACCGGTGACCACAAATCAAAGTGCAGCCCCCGGCCGCAGCTTAAGGTGCATCCCCCCGACCACAATCCAAGGTGTAGCCCTCCCCTTCCGGCCGCAGCTCAAGATGAAGCCCCCCCCCCAGGATGTGGCCGCAGTTCAAGAAAGAGCCCCTCCCGCCGCAGCTAAAGGTATAAACAAATGCCCGCAATCTTTCCGTTTCCACGATTTATGTATACGTATGTACGTCTGTATCTACTTGTACGTATATGAAGACATTGCAAAATGAACGTTTATGAAGCAACAAACTTACTAATTCAAATTATGTCCACCTTAATATCTATTTTAAAACATCTCAAATTAAAAGTGATTTCACAACTAAACAAGTAAATCTGACTTGCAAATTATTGAACGTAATATGCACATAGAATTTATTGCTTCTAACAATTGTACTGAGAAGTTGGTCGACTTGACCATTTTCACAAAATGAGTTAAAAATAGGTTTTTCAAATTTTCTCAGCGGAAGCCACAACCGTTTAACGCGAAAATAAGATACACAAAAGTTATGGCATGACAAACCACATCGATGGAGCCCAAGGTGACAAAAAACCGCTCTTTAGATGCTAAGAAAAGTTGGCTAAAAAAAGACAGACGCGAAGTTTTTTGAAAATTTTCAAAAGTTATAACTTTTGCAACAATTATGTGTTTTTGAATATACTACCAGCGTACTAAGTTAAAAACTGTGGTGTGGACGTTGACTGAAGTTATTTGTCAATTTGTATACTAAAAAGTCGCATTCAGCTGATTTTATCCTATTACCTATAGGTTTGGCGCTATCGCGCCAAACCTGAGTTTAAACACTGATTCTGCTTTAGTTTAAGCTGTATATATATTAAAACACACTTTTGCGTTAGTGCATTTGAGTTGTAACAATAATTCTGCATTTGAGTTAGAACAATAATTCTGCATTAGCCTAAGGTGGCGCTCTAACGCGCTCTAACCGAAATTTGTCACTCAAGTTTTAGTTGATTCTCAAAAAAAGTTGTTAAAATTAAATTAGCTTTCAATTCATGTACATAGCGTCGAAATTTGTTCAATTAGAAATTTCATTTTATTTATGAATGGGAAGAAATATTATATATCAATATACCAAATTAATTCTATATGGCTTTTTGTACTTTTTAAAACTGCAACTGAGTGTTAGCTGTAACTTTTTGAAAAAATGTATGTGTTTTGAAGGCAATCTTTTTACATAAATACATAAATACATTATCATTTTTACATTATCATTACATTTTACATAAATACATTATCAGCATCAACAAAAAAATCATTTATTTTCAAAAATAATTTTTCGTTAAATACTTTTGGCTTATGAAACTTCTCTCAGCGGATTTTAGTACTACCTAAATTTATTAGCTTTATTTTAGGATACATGCTTACATTTTGTACATAGGAAAACTTCAGATTTCTGAAATTTGGCTATAGGGTTAATTTTTAGAGGATCATTGGCAGCTGCGAAATTCGATCAGCATAAAACTGAACACTACTAAAGTCATTGTGTTAGGAAGTGCCAAACATTTAAATTTGTTAGTTTTATGATCAGCCTCAGTATACTTTTCCTGTCGACATCGCAATGCCGACAGGACTTTACGCTGCTTCTTGTAGCGTAGATTGCACGTATTTTTACGCGGCGGCCTCAGCCGCCGCGTATATACTATAGTGCAATCGTCTTCTATGATTGCATATACTTATACTGTAAAACTGGAGGCAGCTCATGAAAAAGCACTGTTTGTGTGGGCGTGTGTATCAGTTTGGGCATTATATGCGCTATATGCATTACGTAGGTAGGTAGCTACATGAGACTGCTGATTTCCAGCGCCGCTTGTGCGAGCGTGTGTCAGATCATACATATGTACGTCCCAAGAATTTAATCTCTTGAGAATGTTGCGAGTTTGCGACAAAACCTGTTACGACAATGTTCCGTAGATTATTTATTAGTGCGTTAAATCCAGCACATGTCAAACTTCAGATGCCGTTGCTAACCATGCGGGTTCGGCCTTGGATGTCAATGAGCTTCGTGACATATTATCATCTGAATAACTAAGTGGATACAGAAACTCTGAATTCCACTAAAACAATTTTTATTCTACGGAAAGGCAAGCTTTTTCTCGATTTGAAATAATTTCAAAATGAAAACAAAGAAATGGTGTACCAGGACACGATAGTCTATATGTTTAGTATGTAACAAAGTATGAAGTTAATTCACCAAACTTTATACGGCGTGAGCGGCTGCAACGCTGCAGCTGAGGTTGGCAGCGATTGCTAGCTTGCATATTATGCATTGTCAATAGGGCTCAACCACGATACTATCTTTCAATATATTTACGTACTTTTCGAATACAAATTGATCCGAAAAAATCGCTACTGCTAAGAATGTGAAGTCTCCGCTGAGACAAATTTAGTTTAGATGCATTATTTGACTGTAGCTACAAATGGAGCAGATTTAAAACGGGAAAATGTCACATAAGAGTTTTCGGAAAAATCAACGTTTTAACAGTACACTGCAGGTAGTGGCAGAAACTATTTAACACAGAGAGAGTCAGCTCAAATAAAAAAGTGGCCAAAAAAATTTGGGTCCCCCTTAATTCGAAGAATACCCTCAGCACGCAAGCACGCCCCACCAAAACCCCAAAACAAAAACAACCCCACCCCCCAAACTTGATTTATATGACAGTCCAACAATGTAAGGTTATATTTCAAGGCTTGCCGATGGTTAGCCTATATGTACATACGTACCGTTATTTTAATAATTAATATTAATATTAAAAGTCGCTATTTATAATGCTTTAATATTAATAATTTTATTAAAATTAAATTAAAATAACTTGAGAAATAGGTAATATTTTTTTAAAAATATTCTGAGACTTCTATTTATATTAATATTAAATTAAATAAATTAGGAACGTTATTTATATTAATATTAAATTAAAAAGATTTCGAGAGCTCTATTTATAATAAAGATTTCGAGAGTGCATAAACGCTGGACCTGAACATCAGATCTAAATACGTATCATCTGTATACTTCACTGTGTTAGTGATGGATAAACAGAAGTAATATCTGCAAAGTATAAATTAAAACAAAGTCTTCTGTTGAGTGAAAAGGGGTTACATTACGAGGTCAATATGCGTCAATATTCCGGAGGAAATATTAAACGCGGCCACATTTTGTGGATAAAATTACTTAATTATTACTTAAAATTACTTAATTACTGCACACATGCACTGCTGAGTAGCTTCAAAGTTTTTCCAACAACATAATGTGGTAAATTGTCAACAGTTAATACGTCTTGAAGTCAATAACTTATTCAAGTTAGATTTAAAAAACCAAACTGGTCTCCCGAGATTCGAACTCGGATCAATGAGTTAAGAATCCAGAGTGCTCACCAATACACCATGAGACCTCTGAGCCGATGATGTTGACTTTCACTATTAACCCTTTGACGCCCAGAGGTTCTCTCTATAGGCAGCCAAACTTTGACACCTTCTAGTTATTTGGCCATTGCTCGAGCTACGTGTGTTGTAGAAAGCTCGCAAAACCACCATTCGATAGAGAATTTAATTGGTGGACAAAAGATTGTTAGCCGGTTAAGGGTCTAGGACGCACCGTTTTTCAGTTATAAGCGTTCAAATTTGAAAGTTTGTGCAAATTCTGCGCCATCGCTCAGGCATAATGTGTACCTCACCCTAGAGTATTAACACAGCAACCGTGCGCCTATCATAATCGACTGCTAAAAATAAACTACAATATCCGCTGTATCTGATGCACAAAAAGTTGACTGCCAGAGTTGCGATCACATATCATAATGAGGCTAAAAAGAAAATACTACTTTTGCGACTTAAAAAAGTCAAATTTTCACGCTGCTTAATCAAGCATAAGTTTTGTTGTGTGGCAGCCAGACTAAAATTGGGCCACTAAATGCAAAGATCTGCTATTTCTGAAAAAACAATTCGAAGATCAGTTGACTAGAATAAGCTAGCCAAGCTTTATAGCCTCAGATTGGGCATCCACCACGTGGGGTACCTGAGGTTCACACTGCGCATCAAAGGGTTAAAAGATCTGCGTGCGTTTGTCGGATAATCTTAAACAGTAATAGATGAACGCTATATAGTATCACATAAATTTTTATTTCAACAAAAGTGTATAAGTAAACTTAATTGTTTTTCAATCTTAAGCTATTATACGTTAGCAAGACATTTCTTGTTAGGCTTGCGTATTTTATACAACTGTTCCAGTGCTGCTGAAACTCATTGTTTAATTGACGAGATCCGTGAGCCCGGTTGGCACAATTGGTAAGTGCTGCGCGCATTTAATGAGCATCTGGTTTCGGATCAGAACGTTGGTGGTTCGATTCCGCCCCTTAACTGCACCCTATGTTTGCGGTCGTTCTGCAGCATTTGACAACTGAGCTGCTGCTACATAATATGTGCAGAGCAGAGCAGACCAGCGAGGTACCTACTCTTCTAGTGTTAATTAACATTAGAAAGTCGACCTGCTTAGATTAACGTAGGACTATCAAAATCTGAATATAGTAGATACATGGCCCCTGCGGGAGCGGTGTAAAAAATTGGCGAAAGTAAGTATCCTTGTGAAACTACTTTGGTAACCAGTTATTTTAAAGACATCTTTTCCAACGGTATGTTACTTTAACTTGGGTCTCTCCTTCAATGGAACAGCAATGACAAGTCAAACAAATATAATGGTATGATGCACCGCCACGGATTGTTTTTGCGTCTGGCGATCTATTGACATCCGTCAAGAGAATCAGATAAAAAAATGAGCCCTATAAAATTAGTTGAGTTTTTATTTGAATTTTTGTGCCTACTATAGTGCAGACTTGTTGTTTTTTTTTGAGGCCGTCGCATAACAAGTAGCCATAAGAGTAGCCAAGGGCATAGAGTCAGATGACGTTTGTGTTTGCTTTCATAAAGAAGTTTTGTAGCAAGTGTACGACAGCAGCAACCACTATTGACCATGTCAACAGCTACATGGGTAAGGGTTGTGTATGCAAGAGTATATAGTTGGTTTCCATTTTTACCGCATTTTTGTCAAAAAACATCAATAATTAGTGTTAGTTTACGTTTGTTTTTGCTTTCAGAAAAAAAGTAGGTATGTCAACAAAAAGTTTCAAAAGTAGTGCTCATTAGCCACTGTGTCGTACAATTGACACAAAATGGACAATATGCTGACAATAGGTTTGCTAAACCAGCATTCAGACGACTGTATGTTTCCTGTTGTTACGACGAAGGATGACTGTCACAATTCTTTGTCTGTTTTTGTATTGGTGTTGGCTGATCTCATTAAAGTAAACGTTACAGTTAAATTATTCCCAGACTTCCGTGAAATTATCGGCGCGATTCTCAACGGAACAGTGCATACTACGCCTTATACTGTGAAGGCCTTCAGCTATGACCCATTATACTTTTATTTGACTGCACCTTATTTTTTTCAAGACACAAGTACTGTATTTGCAAAACGTCCTCAAAAGCATGTATCTACAGCAGCGTTGGATATCAAAACCATTCAGTCAACTTTTGTGAACCTTTTGCCAATTTTAGCATTTTACAGCGTCGGTTCGATGGTCTGGGTAGGGCATCGATTTTTATTATTACTTAGAAATCGTGAAATGGATATATACTATTTGCTGTCCGCTTTTCTGAAAGCAATAGCCATGGTGAACACGACTTTCATTATGGCAGACTCACTTAGTTTACTGACGATTCGACCTTTGTTGTTCGATAATATTACACATTTGTTCCATAGAGCAGACATACAGCACAACACCTTAATATTTGACAAAGAATACATTACACATGTATCACTTGTAAACAATACGTTCTTTTTTTACGACACTGCTATACCGGATTTAAGTTCTGACTTCAAATGGGAACATACAGACACAGTGCGAGATGCGTGTACATTGCTGCTGAAGCTGCCAGAGCGACAAGCGTTTTTTGTATCGTCTGTTGGCAATGTTATAGATGAATGCGGAGAAGACTACGCTAGTTTTGAAACTGTCTTTTTTCGAGGGAGTCTTCAAATACCAAAGTTCTTCCTTTTTCACCGAAACTCGAGTTACATAACCAGGTTGATTGATCGAGACTTAATATTAACGGGAATTTTAGAAAACGTTTTTTTGCGGAAAATCACTGCTCGTAGCAACTATCCATCCCCGTTTTTGCGCTACGCCAAATCTCAGTATACAAAACGTACCTACGAAACTGAACTTATTTCCAAACTTGTCAGCGTAGGTATTACCATGTTGCTTCCAATTAGCGGCTATCTCATAGCACTATTGGTTTTTTTAATAGAAATTAGATTACGCCGAGATTTTTACAATGTCAGTGAACACACAACTGAACTTGGAAAGCTACAAAGGAAGTTCCGTAAACTTAATGCATAGTAGAGTCTGTTTTTTAGTCTTACCGCATTTCTTCGAATAAAGCCCCTGTCTTGTTAAGTTTTAGCTGGTTTGCCTTGTGGATTTAGATAGATTGCCTAGGTCCGAGACCGAAGTGGGACTTTCCTGACCAAAAGGTAGGGCCCTACGTCGCCCCCTGAGCCTAAATTTATACCAAGCCGGGAATCTTGCCCTGCCTTCGCACAGAAAAACCACAGAAAACCGTGTTAAAGTTATTTGTTATAAAAACGGGGCATAGGGCAGATACAGAAATACAAGCGACACACAGAACTAGATGGAGCCGCAGCCGAAAGTCACTCACCACGTTCGTCAAAATTTGTAACAAGACTGCCCGCTTTTGAGCTGGACACTTCACGTCAATTTGACAATGTGAATACGTTGACCGTTTGTTATTGCACAAGTCTCTGTAGACATATTTTGACTGTTAATAGGCTTAGGCTTAGATTTAGGCTTAGGCTTAATAACACGATATTTACACTACCCACGTTTGTTAAGCATACTTCACATCCTTTTTCTCTCCGATAAAGTTTGGCACGAACTTTTCCGAGAGGATTTTCCGAAAAAATTTGAAATGTGAGGTTAGAAAGGAGTCGAAAGTGGAGAAAACTCAACCCACACTTATCCTAGAGAAATTGTGTGCATATATGCATAACTAGTATTTATAACAAATATTAACAGATTGAATAAAAATTAATTCACAGAATTAAACAAAAATCAGACAACTAATCAATGACAAAACATTATTAGTCCATCCGGACGGAAAAACAAAAAATGTTAAAGCACAAGTGATTAATACCCGAATTATAAATTTGGAATGGTTGGAAGCGAGTATCGGTTTAGGTGTGTGTAGATTAAAAACCATTAGTGTCCTTTAAAAATCGGTTTGAAATTTAAATATGTCACTATTATTTAATTATGCATAATATATTAATCATAATCAAAGGGGAAGGTATTGGTTGCTTGGGAGTGGTAGTCTGGGCTTTGCAACCCGGTTCCCCCATTTTTCTAAAGTTTTCGACACATTTCATATTTTTTGCTAGTTAGACGATTTCTCACTCCACTCATTAATCCAACCAGTGTTTTTACGCGACCCCTTGAGGGGCCGCGTATATACTATATCAAGATTCTCCTCCTACGTTATTTCGGGTTGGTCAATTTTCTAGTGTTAATTAACACTAGAATAGCAGGTACCTCCCGTCTTCTCTCTAGTACCTATGCATTTACGTAACTTGAGAGTTAGCTTTTCAACCATCCATGACACAATTCTTGCATCGGACAGCAAAACTGAAAGGATAGAACCACTAACATTCGGATTTTGAATCCATAGCTCAACCAACTGAGCCAACACGGCTCAGAGTCTATAAAACAACAAAATTTTTTGGAGCTAATTTCAGCAGAGCAACTGTATCAGCAAATCGACTCTGTTTGATGTTATTTGAACGTTTTATCAAATAGCATTAATTGCCATTAACGTCGCTATTCAAATCTTACATAGACTAGGTATGCATGTGAAGCTGTAGCTCTGCACATAAAAAGTTGATTCTGTTTAACTGGCTCTCATAGTGCAACGGTTAGCACTCTAGACTCCGAATCCAGTTATCCGAGTTTGAATCTCAGTGAGACCTAACGTTTTTATAAATGCATAGAAGTTTTGAAATTGTAAATTGAAAACATGTTTAAAATTCAGAAATTTTTGCTGTTTGCGAGGTTTTCAGGCTTTCGGTAACAGTGAATGTGTCTGCATTGTAGATAAGTTTGGTTGATTTACAAGGTGATTTTATCCACAGATAATGGCCGCGTTTAATAATTCCTCTGGAACATTGACACTCAGGCCCCACAATTTAACCACTTCTTACTCAGCACTCAGCAGAAGAGCTATGGATGTCATTGTGACATGGGCATCACATTCACATTGTCAAGTTAACTGCAGCCGGTCCGACTTGTTCGAACGGCTGTACACCGCCACCTAGCTACTTGCCAAATCAGACCAACCATGTTTTTACATGGTGGCTCATGTGCTCTTGGTGTACAATGATACGCATATACGAGCTGTTTGGGGATGATTTAAAAGCTCAATCTGGCGAACCGGGCGGCATCGTGCAGACTCCAGGGGGGCTTTCGGGGGAATTAGGCGGTTTAAATTAGCGGGTGAAAGGACACAATAACTAAAATATACAAAATATCAAAAATGCGAAAATACCGAAGTACATATTACCGACCAATAGACAAACGTAACAGTTGGAAAAATTAAGTGATTATAATAAAGTCACAATCAAAGGGGGGAATTAAATCGGAGTGTATCGAGTCAGTTCTGAGCACTGGAAATTGCACTGGAAATGGTATGATTATTAAAATCGGTAAGTGCGTAACTTTGGCAATACTTTTTGAATTTCAATTAAGTTCGTTACACGAGTGATTAGTGATCGGGTAACGGTTGGGGGCCGTTTGGTCGTAAGGGGACTGTCACAGTTTCTTTATTGGCATTATATTGGCATATAGTATCCGTGCAGTTCGAGCAGTTTTTTTCAAGAGTACAGGGGGAATTGGAATAAAATACACAATAAATACTATTTACGGTTATTTTCAAAATTTTCTCCGCGCCTTTCCTGTTCGACGCAAACTCTAACTTTTTTTACCGCTTAATTTAGGCCAAAATTTGGGACTTATAGGAGGATGCGTGCGGCATCGTATACGCCTCCATATTGGTTTGGGTTATAGGTTTTTAATTAATTTTTTGAGAATCAAAAGAAAGAAAAAGATCCATAAAGAAAAATCTCAGGTTTTTGACTTCCAGACTTCCGATTCAATTGACTGTCTTATTTTTTAAAATAGGTACTTGAATACATTATGATTGCATAAATCATCATTTTGCTTCACTGTTTGCTTTTTTTCAATTAAAATTGGAAATTGTTGGTAACCAAGTCTTTTGAATGAGAGCTCTGTAAAGAAAGAGCGTGATATTTGTAGTTCCTGCTAAGATAGACAAAGAAACGTATCAATTTCAGATACACTCACTTTGTTAAGTAGGACTGTTTCAGCTTCTATAGACCAAGTTTTTTCTTAGAGCATTCCAAAACACTAGCTAAAACTGCAGAATAAACATATTTTGTCCTATTTACTATATTATATATTGTAATACTTGTTTTACTCTATTATTTATGTACGTATAAAGGTACATAAAACTCGTGCTACTTTGTTCGATCTGCTCCGAATCGCCATTCATATTTCCTCATTTAAAATACCAGCTTCACTGGGATATCCAAAGTTTACTTGTGAATAACCTATTTTGTGAAACATTAATCCGTTAGGTTTTATTCATATATACTATTGTGTTCTCACCTAAGCCGAGTATCTGATGATAGATCCAGCTCCTACCCCAACTAACAATGAGCGCTGGAGCTATTAAATTCGGCATCTTGCAGCAACATGCAGACAATTGCATTCTTTTACGCAACTTCACAAAACGCAGCAAATGCAGCAACAGCGCAGCACTATTTATTTGGACAGTTGCACACTGGCTGCATCAACCAATAACGCTGAAGACATTTACAAACTTTACTGTTCTTTTTGAAAATCTGCAAAGCGGCACAATTGACGCAACAGCCTATGCTATTGTGCCTGACCGGATCAACATACGCAACTATTACTTGACTTCTCCGTATAAAATCATTTCGAAATACAATGTGTATACCAGACGCTCCGTTGTAAACACACCTACTTTTGCGCTTGACTTGCAAACTATTGAAGAAACTTACAGAAACATCCTACCTATTGTGCTAACGTTTAGCATAGGCTCAACTTTATGGGTATTTTGCAAATATAATCGATTATTGCATAGACATGAAAACGCATTGTATAATATCTTATCCACCTTGTTGACTATAATGTCTCTTGTGAACACAACTTATGTTACGTCTAATTCTATTGGTTTAATCACTCCAACATTTTTGGTTTTCCATGACTTCACACATTTGTTCAAATATGTTGACGTTATGAAAAAAGTACTACTGCTAGACAAAGAGTACGCCGAAGATGCCAGGTTTGTGAATAACAGTTTGATTTCTACAGACATGCAAATTCACGGCTTGAGCTCTGGCTTCAAATGGCGTCACCTGACGACTGCGTCCGAAGCGTGTCGTACTTTACTACAATATCAACCGGAACAGGCATTCTATGTAACGCTAGAGTCGATTGTGATTGGCAATTGTCTAAAACAGTACGCTGAAATGACAGAAGTTGAAATTCAGAATCGAGAGACTGTGTCATTTTCACTGGCTTTTTCGCGAAACCGCTCAAAAATGGCAAATTTTATTGACCAACGACTTATTATGAGCGGAATTTGGAACATGGAGCTTAAACGATACCGGTCTGGCTTATTGACTTCATACTACTACAATCACAACCTCCATTTAATTGCCAATAATTCAGATAGCTCGTTACTGTCAAAATTTCTGACCGCTGGTATTATACTGACTGTTCCTATCTGTGGATATTTGATCTGCATTTGGTGTTTCCTGATTGAAGTATGGAATACTTCGCAGACTTTAAATTTGTTAACTATTAGAACGTGTTTTTGGCAAAATCACTGAATACATGATTTTATTGCTGTTTTTTGGGTATTCCGAGAGTTTTTGCCCCTACTTATATTAGCCCATTTTAGCCAAATTTATGCAAACTAAAGACTATGCTATTTCAGGCGTGTCTAATTAACAAAATTGTTTCTGATTGACTGATTTGTAAATTTGCATTGCGACTTATTTGGTTTGGTCTGCATTTTTTAGTGGAAAATTAAAATAGTTTTTTTAACGAAGTCTGTTAAATGACAGTTCTGTAAAGAAAACGCGTATTTTTAGTTTCTGCTCGGATAGAGTAAGTGAATGAATGAATGAATGAATAAATGAATGAATGAATGAATGAATGAATGAATGAATGAATGAATGAATGAATGAATGAATGAATGAATGAATGAATGAATGAATGAATGAATGAATGAATGAATGAATGAATGAATGAATGAATGAATGAATGAATGAATGAATGAATGAATGAATGAATGAATGAATGAATGAATGAATGAATGAATGAATGAATGAATGAATGAATGAATGAATGAATGAATGAATGAATGAATGAATGAATGAATGAATGAATGAATGAATGAATGAATGAATGAATGAATAATGAATGAATGAATGAATAATGAATGAATATTCTTTCTGAATTTTTTGCAGTTTCATTCTTTTGCTTTTACTGGGTCTGCTTTCTTGAAAGACTAATGATGAAACCCATTAATATTACTTTGAAACTGCTTTTGTGTTTGCTACTTTAATATTATCGGTTGTGTTCATTAAGTATTCATTAAGTCACTTTATGCTTGACAGCTGAACCTAGGCTGTCCCATTTTTGTTTTAATTTCTTTTCTATTCTATTTGTTAGTGAAAAATTAGTAAATTTCTTTTAAATTTTTTCAAGTAATGGAAGTAATTTTCAAGTAATTTTCAGTAATTTAATTTTTCAAGTAATTGTCTTTCTTTATTTTTAAGTAACGACAGCTGTGACTTTGGGCCTTTTCACAAATTATATTAACTGGATTAGATTATCTAGATTAACTTCAGAAACAAGAAAATAAGGAAAGTTAGAAAGCAAACAACAAAAAGAATCTTCTAAATTTTATAATATGAATAAAAAATTTTTTCCTGAAACAGCCTGCTTGCCCTTCGAAACTACTTGATCTTCTTTTGCCTTTCTCGAAAAAGCTTTACCATTATTATAGCCCGACTGATTTTTTTGTACTTTAAGTTTCCTAAGATTGCTCTTTAGATTCCCACCCTATATCACTGCGTTTGAACCAAAGTGCAGTTTTTGAACCAGTAGACCTCAGGTTGCAACCTGTGAAGGAGAAATTTTTTCTGATTCACAAGTTTTCAAATTTTTGAATTTCACTTGTCGTGATGCTAATTTCCTATGTGGGTTTAACATGGTAGCAAAATTTAACCATGCAGTTAGAATAACCGTAAATATTTTCGCATTGTTCCATTTTTATTTATTTTGGAAAAAATGTAAATATCATGGTTTCAAAAATATTAAATTATTCTCTGTTGGTTTTGTATCATTGACACGCGATGGCTAATGCGCTGATATTAGGGGTGTTGCAGCAGCATTCTGAGGACTGCATCGTCCCTGTTGTTACTGAAAAACCCACTTGTCATGGCTCTACGGCGATGTTTGTGTGGGTTTTGGCGGATTTGGTTAAAGTTAACGTTACAATCAAACTGTTCTCAAACTTTAGTGAAATTTACAACGCGTTTCACAGCGGATCAATACACACTGCGCCATATCTTATTACAATCCAAGCTAACGCAGCATTTAATTTTTACGACTTTTATCTGAGTGCACCAATTGCTTATAAAACTTCAGATGGCGTATTTGCGAAGCCTCCTCAAAGATTTATGTCTACCGCAGCTTTGAATGTCAAAACCATCCAATCTACTTTTGAAAACCTCCTGCCAATATTGGCTATTTTCAGCTTGGGTTCGATGATCTGGGTTGGTTATCGGTTTTTATCGTTACTGAGAAATCATGAACTAGCTATAGAAAATATGCTGTCTTTTTTCCTGACTGTACTAGCGATGGTGAACACGACTTTTGTCACGGCAAACTCACTCAGTTTATTGACAACTCGACCTTTGTTGTTCGACAATATAAAACAGTTATTTCATAGAGCAGACAGTGAACACAATACAATAATATTTGACAAAGAATTCAATGAATTTGTATTTTTTGAAAACAATACGTTATTCGTTAACGACAATGCTATACAAGATTTGAGTGCTGATTTCAAATGGGAGCATATAAACACAGTGCGAGGGGCGTGTACACGACTGCTGAAGTTGCCAGAGAGACAAGCATTTTTCGTATCCTCTCTGGGTAATGTTTTCAACGCTTGCGGTGAAGAAGACTACGCTAAATTAGAAATGGTTCATTTTCGAGATAGTCAAAAAATTCCAGGATTCTTGGTTTTCAACCGCAACGCGAGCCGAATCGCTCGATTATTAGATCGAGAATTAGTGGTGACGGGACTTTTAGGAAAAATCAATTTACGAAAAGTCAGTGCGCTCTTCACATCTGCTTTTTGGCACTCTGGCAACATTCAGAAAACAACTAACTCTAAAACTCTACTGATTTCCAAACTTATTTTTTCATAGAAAATAGACTACGCAGAAGTGTTTAGAACTTCAGTAAACACGTAAACCGAAGGCTAAACTTACTGAAAACTAGTTAAAACTTTTTCAGTCATGACTTGAAACAAATACCGGGAATTCCCATAAATTTTGTTAACGGAAAAGGTACAAGTCAGATTCCGTAAATTTCAAGCATAAACTAGTAAATTTTCATTTTTATCTATATGGAAATTTATTAGTTACCGTATTTGGAATCAGTTGTTGTTTCTCCGAGGAAACATACTTGAATGCAATGTTTTTCTGCTAAAATTATTATGGAGTAAACGGTTTATAATCAGAAGTATTTATTTTGCACAAAGAAAAACCTCTTAGCTTAGCTCAGAAATCTGATAAAATCTCTTCACATTGCTTTTTTGTTTGTTTGTCTTCAATAGAATCTGAAAATATGTAGCTGGCAACGACGTCTCTTGAATGAGAATTCCATTAATAAAAAGCGTGATATAGATACTGATAACATATGATCCTTCTGATAAAAACGTACCAATTTTAAAAACACTCACTTCTTATGTAGACTGCCTTAGCAACTCCAACTCTAGCTCCAGTTCTGTTCTCAGAAACGCGAAGTATCTAAAGTTAGCACTAACTTCTTAGCTAACAATGAGCATTGGTGCCATTACATATGGCGTCTTAGAAAAGCGTGTGCACCATTGCGTTCTGCTGCGCAATTTCGTAAAACGCTTCAAGTACAGCAGCAGAGCAGCACTATTCATTTGAACGGTCGCAAACTGGCTGCGTCAATTTGTGACGCTGAAAACATTCAAAAATTTTACAGCTATTTTTGAAAATTGGCAAAATGGCACAATCGACGCAAGTGAGTACGCTACTGTGCCTAATCTGATAACTCACCTATTAACTCACCGATTAGTTCTGCTATAATAATCGGCAACTGAATTCGGTCATTGAATTGCTCGTGGTGTAACGGAGGATAGAAGAGCAGAGCCTTTGCGTCGGCTCCTACGACGTTCAAGCAGAGGTAGGGCCCTAGAGTCTTGGAGCCGAAATTTAAACACAGCATAGGATGATGCGATGACGACTTCTGTGTGCAGGGTATTCCAGACATTCACAGTTCGGTAGGCAAAAGTGTATCTAGCTGAGTGCAAGCTAGGAGTAAATCTAGCTTATAATGTCAACGGGTGGCCACGTAGATGGTCGTCAGGCGCTCATCGCTCATCAAGAACTCTTCTGACCAGATCGAGAGGCCAAATTTGATGTCATTCTGCAGGGCATCGGTGTCAATGAAGCTAAAGCATGGATGTATTTGTCGAAAAAATTTTAAATTTTGCAAGCTTGCGCACGGGGCCGTTGACGTAGTCATCTATGTATTTTATATGGTAGAGAAACAAGATGGGACGCTCCCGACACGCTCCCTTGCGGTACCCTCTGTACCATCTGGACAACGCACCATTCACCTTTGCCCTTTGTCGGCGGCAACTTAGAAATAATCTTATCCAGGCTAAAAGATTTCCACCAATACGATGAGCCTTTAGTTTCAGCAGCATTCGATGGTTGGGAGTCGGCGAAAGCTTTGCAAAAGTCCAAGTAGATAGTATCAACACAGTCACCGGAATCTAGGGGTCATCGGAATCTAGGCCAGCATCTACAACAGGTATAAACAGAACCGCTGTCACGGTGTAAATTTTCCCCCGGTGTAAATTTTCCCCCCAGAAAAATTACCCCGGTATAAATTTTCCCCCCGGAAATTTTACTCCGGGGTAGATTTTCCGTAGGGAAAATTCACAACAACCATATCATTTGACTGTTTTGCACATATTTTTTCAAAACTGGCGATTTCGGCGATAAATTTATTTATTTCTATGTATTTTTATTATTTTTTAGCAACATTTACGGCAATTCATACTTTCGGCCGTTCAGCCGTATGCCCGTTCATCCGTACTAAACGGCACAATTTCACTAGATAAGAAAAATGCCCTGCGGAAAAAGGTCATAATAGGACAAATCATCAAGGAGATCAACTTGTGCACAAAGCTAAAAATTGTTTGCCATATTACTAAAAACTTTGTAGTGGTTAGTTTGACTGAAGCGGAAAAATGACCTGCTAAAAGATTGGAAACTAGAGCATTGTGGTGTTAGAAATAGGCCGCTTTGCTGCGCCCTATTATTGCGGGCACCACGACTGTACAATATTTACACTGCAGACCTGAGGTCAATCTATATGCCTAAGTTAATAAACTAGGCCTGATTCACACAGTGCGATTTTTTCGTAGCGATTTTGACTCTACTCAAGGTCAAAACCGAAGCCGCAGCGAGTCGCACCATCTAGACAAGTGCGTCTCGCTTGCGATTTAGTTGAGTCGTTACTGTAACAAGCTTTGAAAAAATGTAAAAAATTTAAAAAGTTGGCAAAAACTAGCTATAAGACGTTAAAAGAAAATATAGGTGACCAGAAATCAAGTTCGTGTGTCAAATAAAAAATTAGCACTCAGATCGACTCTGTTGCGTGCGTGCATTTACGAATATTTTTTACAGTTTCTTTTTCATTTAATGTGTACATAAAGGACTTTTTAATTTAATGTATACTTTTGATTCTGCACATTAAATGCAACATATATTTGAGTCTATTCACTCTGACTGAAACGGAAGTTATTTTAAACCACTAGTTGTGAGAATGTGATTTCAAGCAAAATTTGCAACTAGCTTAGCATTACACAACTTATAAATCAACAAATTATAAAGCTTCAACTCTATGAAGGTATCCCCTAGTTCAAACAAGTTCCCAATAAAATCAAACCATAACTTATATTTTGGCCGAAGCATCGTGCTCAATTATGACTTCTGTGTTCTTTGCAGTGTGTGTACTCATGCCCGACTTTTTGTCTTTAGCCGACGGTGCCCGCAATAATAGGGCGCAGCAAAGCGGCCTATTTCTAACACCACAATGCTCTAGTTTCCAATCTTTTAGCAGGTCATTTTTCCGCTTCAGTCAAACTAACCACTACAAAGTTTTTAGTAATATGGCAAACAATTTTTAGCTTTGTGCACAAGTTGATCTCCTTGATGATTTGTCCTATTATGACCTTTTTCCGCAGGGCATTTTTCTTATCTAGTTTACACTATTTTTCCGCTTCAGCCATAACATGGTGCATTAACTGTTGCTTATTCATAGTACTCAGGGCTGAGCTATGAATAACCAACGAACACTATTACTAAAGGGTACTACTAGTACTTGAGGCCACAAAATATTGTTCCACCCCTCTTGTATTTACAATCCACACGAAATCTTGAACATTAACTAAAGAAAACGAAAGACCAATATCACCGAATAAAACTGGACTTTACTACAGTACATAAATCATGATTAGTCAGAATATATACATAGATTATATTTGCCAATAAAGCAAACATTTATATACATCACACGTATGTCATGAAAAAAAACACAAATTAAACATGAAAATACAAACAAACAACAAATAACGCAAAATCTCGGCCCTGTTGCTCAACTTCAAAAGTCTGACAATTGTGACAATTGCAAAATCAGGTGATACGTAATGAATTTATATAAGGTGATTCATAATGAATTTATATAGTGAATTCGTAACACATTACCAGATTTTGCACATACAACGGTTACAATTGTAAGATTTGTAGGGTGGATTTCACAAAGGTGGTTCTGCTAAACCGTGGTTTTACGTACGTATTTATAACTTTGAAACTCAATTGAGATAACACTATGGTTTAGCGATATTTCGCAATGACATTATGTGCTAATCACGTGAAAACGTATGCAAAACCATGGTTTTTAAAACTAGCTTTGTGAAATCTACCCTAAGCATACATGTACACGGGGTCACGGTCTGGGGGGGCTTGTCCCGGTTTCGAAACTTTAGGGGGCTTGTCTTAACGTATCGGGGGTTTGAACTAGCAAAAACGCAAAAAATTTCCGATTTTGGTTTAAAAATGGGAGATTTTTTGCAAAATAGCGTTTTTTTCGCATTTCGTTCATTTTGGAAGCATTTTACAGTGATCTGGGGCAATTTTTGAGTTTTCGGGAACCTTTTTATCAGCACCAAAGAGGGGGGCTTGTCCCGATGGGTCAAATCTAAGGGGGCCTTGTCTCGAAATCTCAAATCAGGAGG
>JASANF010005970.1:0-10190 GCA_030248245.1 Trissonchulus sp. WLG1_4
CTCGACCACACAGATCTTACAGATCCTTTATTGTAAGACAATTATTACAATTATAGTTCAGTCTGGCTTTGAAGTCGACAATGCAATAGTGTCTGCTTGCAAAGCGACACAACAGGCCAAAATTCAGTTTGCAGAATACATAGGTATTGTTTTATCAGTGACTATAGGTAACCTTAGTAATTAAATTTCACTGAAAAAGAATAACTACCTACAAATTGCCGGAAGCTTGCAGTTGCAATATAACATAAAGTTGCTGTACATTCCGTTTTTGTGAAAGATAAATCAAGAAGCACAGTATAGCTGGCCCAACAGGTTTACGATGGCCACTGGCCAATGAAGTTAATGCTTGATGCTTACTGAGTGCTTTTGCCGAAAACTTAGCTTGTTTCAGATTGATTTCTATTCTTGAATATATTTCTTTGTGCAAAGTTTAAACTTTGATCGTAACTATAACGAACAGCAAAGACCTAGCGCAAACAGCTAGCTGTGCTACACAGAAAGGCAAAAGTTGCCTACACGGCCTAAGTGTAGTGTCCGACCTGTTAACTTTGTTACAAATATCAGAGTATTCGTTTTTAGATTTGTTGTGAAGTTGGGCGGTGAGTCCAACCAGCTCTGAGCAAAAAGGTGATCAGTCGCCTACCTGACTGTGACCTAGAGAAACAAGAAAACAAAGCGTTAACGATTAGTCACTGGGTTTATTGGTGTAGAAGTATACGGGGACGGGGCATCAATGCGGAAAAATAACAGTAGGGACAACAAAGACACAACATGTACGCAACCTACCTACTCGACAGTTAGAATCGAACTGCAGCTCAGTGCTCTGATCATATCGAAGAATGTTAGCTACAGAAACCGAGGGACTCACACGAAAGTATCCCAAAATAGATTGAGTGTGTTGCACTTGGTGATGCCAGTAGAGTTATGTATGTACTTCGTCATACTTGACATTGTAATTGCAAACCTTTTTTGTGAAAATATTGACAATTTGAAATCTTCTAGATTATTTTTTTCAAGTTTATACTTTTTCATTTACATTTTCACCTATAACGTTCCGATAGTTCATATATGTCTTGATCGTCTCATTGGCTGATACTAAATTTACAACTGGATTCAAAATGGTAACGATAGTTTTCATTTACAAGCATTAAAAAAGGACCCGACAAACACTGGCCAGTTGTTAAATCAAATAAAATAGCGTATTTTGTAGCTTAATGACCATTTCGAGCCTTTGTATAGGCACACATTTATTCAAATGCCTATAAGGATATGTATGGTTATGTATGATGCTCTCATCATAGATACATTTTAAAAGTATAAATTAGGCTTTTAAGTTAAGCTTTTAACCTAAAACTGGCAGCTAATTATGTCTTTCAAATTGAGGAATCTTTATAAAAGTTTGGTTGAGAACACTTGAAAACCTACTAGTGTTGAGCAAATTATTAATGTAACACTAATGCAGAACAAGAAAGCAAACTAGCGATTAGGTAGTTTTTAACCAAATTTAAAACTTTCGAAAGGAAATGAAGTGCATCTATTTGAAAGTTAAACTTGATTTTCTCACGTGAACCATAAATCAGTCGCAAGTCCAAAAACCACGATCACCCAGCGTGTTTTGAATTTTTTTGATTGATACTGTTAAGCATCAGAAAATATAGTTGACAGAAATGATATATTTTAATTCAAACCTACACGCGAGATAGTTTCTGTTTTCATAATTTTGTGACATAGATTCTTGAAAATAAACCACAATTACAGTCACATTTGTCAATATGGCTGATCAGTCATAATGCGACTAGATGGTTTTTAAAGAAAAAGTAGCCTACTATGTAGAAAATAATGATAAATAATGCAAATACAAAATATAATGTATAAATTTGAAAACAAGTGAAAATGTCGGCAAAACGTAGCCATCCTAAAACGCAGAAAATTACACAACAAAATATAATTTCAAAACCTTTAAACTGAGAAGTGAGAAAAGGCAGTATACATAGCAAGAACTTAATTAAACAAACTAAAAAAATAGACTGAACAATTGGCAAATTTGCGGCTCATGACTAGCCATAGGGTTTTAATGAGCAAATAAGAGGGAAACCTTTGAGTACGTTAGTTGGAAAACTGAATGGATTATCATGAGTGAAGGACGCGGCAAATAAGTGATCAAACCGTGTATGAAATACCAGTAAATAAAAAACAACGTTCAACTATGGCTAAAAACTCAGATCTTCTGACTAAAATACTTAATTCTATAAGAAGAAAAATATTACAATACATTATGCGAGCAGTATTTCCAGACAATGGAACCTTTGATGCTGTACATGCATGGATACCTGTTCCGACAAAATATAGGTAGGTAGGATTTCAACCTAAAATAAACAATGGACGTATTCAGAGTATGAGTAGAATTAACTATGGCTCTAGCTGTCGGTAAGTTTATCGTGAAGCTGTTTTACTCTATTAAAGTTTTCTCTGCGCTACTGACCGTGAAATTATTTTACTCAAGCCAAATAGTTAAGAAAAAGCATATTAGGTATATATTTGGACTGGTGCTTTTAACGTAATGGTTGTCAATACTCTGAATAAGTCGTCAGAACCAAATCTGAAACTTTATTTATTCATTGTTATATACCTATATTGCTTAAATTATTGATTCTATTTCCAATTTCATCACAATATCTGACTAGTTGTTAAGTCACTATGAAAAAATACCGAATTAGGTAACACGTTAAGTATATTGTCCAAATTATAGCTAAAAATAGCAACTCTTAAAGCTCTTACCTTTGCTCTAGCACCAGCCAGAAGTAGTAACCCAAAGGTTTTGACTTTTTAAGAAAATTACGGGAAGCGTGCGTAATCAAAGAGACAGCAACAACACTCACAATATGGAAACAACTTTTGGCTCATATGCACTAGATAGACTACATAATAATCTCTCAATCTAAAGAAGAAGAGTCAAATACTGTTCAGTCTGTCTGTGTTTTGGCGCAGACGAATGCTGTCGTCGTATTCGGCTTACCTGTTTAACTTGAGCATCAGAGAAATTGTTCCAATCAGCAGTCAGGCGGCCATTGCAGCTATTGAGGCCATTGCCACCTAAATAGTGATTGTAGCACGTGCAGAGCAGCTCAATTCTAGTTGACTTAAAGTTTAACAAAACTTAAGAAGATGACTACGACCGCATCTTTACTGCGCTAGAACACAGACAGACTACGGACCGTCTTATTTTTCTATAGACACTATTGTTACTTTTGCTTGATGCTACCATGTAGAAAAAAATTGCCTTGAATCGCTCTTAAGGGGGCGCTCTGAGTAACTTCCAATAAATCAAATTGCTATAATTTTTTGTTTCTTGTTGATACGAACTTTTTTGCTCAAGTGCAATCAAGATGAACACCAGGCAAGCATTTTTGCAAAGTTTTATGAGTCACGGAATATTTTAGCAAATTTTATGACTGCATCAAAATTGAAACTTTGAAAAATTTGACTAATTTTTGAAATGACGTAGCTCAATGCTGCCTCAACGAAATTTAACAATCTATAGCTTAAATTAAAGACAATTATTTTGCCGAGGTGCCATTTGTGTCGAATTTTCATTACCGGCGACAAATTTTTAGTTATTTTAATTTCTATCAAAAGTGACGTTTTAAAAAGCCTATCATATTGAGCCAAATCATAATAATTACAATTCAAGAAGTTCGGCACCTCCACCTACGTCTGCTCTAACAGTCTGCAAAGTTTCAAGCGGATTTGTTTTCGCAGCTGACAGTAATCTTAAAAAAATGTACGCTATAGCCAAATTTCAGAAACCTGAAGTTTGCCTACACATACGTATTTTCCAAAAAATAGAGCTAATTTTTCTGTACTAAAATCCGCTGAGGAAAGTTTCAGAAGCCAAAAAGTAGCTAACGAAAAATTAGTTTGAAAAATAGTGTATTTTTGTCAATATCGGTCAACGTATTCTGGAAATTTTTTTAGACAGGTTTGCCTACAAAAACGACTTGTTGAAAAGTTGCAACTAGCAATTAGCTACAAAGAACTGTTTCAAAAAGTACCAAAAGCCATATAGAATTTTTTGGTATATCGATTTAAAGATTTTTTCCCATTGAAAAATAGGTTAAAATTTCAAGTTGAACCAAATTTGACGTTATATACATCAAATGAAAGCTAATTTAATTTGCAACAACTTTTCTTCTTGAGTTAATTAACGAAAACTTACGTGAAAAATTTTATCGCCCAAAGTCGGTTATTCAGAGCGCCACCTTAAGGTGGTAGTTCCATAATCGCAGTGACACGTTTTTTAGACAGATTTATGCACTATAGTTTAAAAAACTATGATTTTATTTAACTACACCAAAAAACACCCAGACCAATTTTTATCTGGTGTAAAATTCCAATGTTAAGACCACGTTTAGACCAAAACCATAGCTACCACGTTGGCTTACTGAACTGTAACCAATGAGTATCTAGTCGTAACTTGGGATTATATCAATAGTCAAATCATGATATTTGACAGTTTTGAGTCTTGTTTCTAAAAATTGTAGCCATTTCACTTCTATTTTACTAATTGTTCCAAAAAAGAAATTTGAAAATAGTCTCATGTGAAAAAACTGCGATTCTGGAACGCCACTCAAAAAGCAATCACATTTTGTAGAAAATTAAAATTTTAAAAAGATGTCATTACGACATGTGTGTGTAAGCGTTCAATATAAAGAACGGCAACAAAAATTCGTTAAAGCTGATATTTAACTAAACAACTAAACTGTCGGTCTTTAATCTCAATTCCTAACTAAGAAGCTCAGCATAAATGGTTGAAAACATCTTACTCTCATTATTGTTGCCTATGAAATCTTGACAGTAATACGTAACAGGATTTTCTCGTTATTCCGGGGTATACCTAATTACTATTAGATAGAAAATTTAATGAGCCGATACATAACGAAATTTGAAAAATACGGCTAGTAAAAACGACAGTATCTTTAATATTGAAATATGGTTCAACTTAATGTAGCTAATTTATAAGAAATACTACATTGAGAGTAGATAAGTATCTGCATGTTGTTTTTTTAGATATGATTGGTTTGTTTGTTTTTGCAAAGCATGAAAATACGAGGAAGCTGTCATTTGAGACATTGCATAGTTCAACTAGGTCTTTGCTTATTAAAGTAAAATTGAGAATTCGTCTATGTATGTTATGCCATTGTCGTAATGAGAATTTAGGACAACATAAATGGTGATTGTTGCATTTTTATTCATCCGGATTCTATGAGAAAAACATGAATGAATTTTCCAAAACGCTAATGGTCACCGATAATGATACTTCCTATCTAAATTTGAAAATTATGCTTTTGGAACAAACTGACATGCAAAAGCCGACAAACGGTTCATTATCTTCTACATTGAAGTCTCACATCAAAACTATGAGGTAATTGGACATTTTCAAATTTCAGTGCAGCACATGTCAGTAAAGTATCCTAATCACTCGGGAACAAGTAAATTACGTTACAACTTCGTGCTTTATCAAAAGAAAGACGACTATTGAATTTTAAACTTTCAATTTCATAATAATGCTATGCCTAAATTTTCCGATAAAAAGAGGTAGTATATACTTTAGGAATCAAATCCAAGACTGTCGGGCAACCAGATTATTAAGTCCAGGAAGGATGGAGTGTTGGAAAGAAAGACATAAGTCACGGCTGCTTTCACATTTTTTCAGACCAAAGGACTTATTCAAATGATGTTCACTAAATAAAGCCTGATATACATATATTTATATAAACTGGCTTATTTCTAACATTGTATAATTTCCGTTTTCACGCATAATGAACGCCTATGGCTACGATGACATTAACCGCATTAAAAAACCTTCTGCAAAAAGACCGTACCCAACAAAGCTCATTTCATATACGCAAGACAGAACTAATTAATTTACCTATGTACTTATATCTTACAAAGCTTAAATTAAAACTAAATCATTTATTATTAGTAGACTCGAGTTAATATTTTATGGAACACCTTGTAGGCTTATACGTTCACTTGCATACGTTATTAATACAAAAAGTGAGTAAGAAAGAGCTGAGTTGATATTCCAAACCACAATATTTGTTGAAAGTGTCAAGTTCCAACAGCGAGTCTGAAAACTGTCAAAAGTTTGGATCAGAAAGTTTGTCAAGTCAAGCCAAAGTTTTGCGGAAAATCAGCCCGTTTCATGAAGCTGCCCTATCGGCCTATTTGAGCAGGTAATATTCTTAAAGAGCTTTGTGGAGTACGGAAAGGGTCTGTGGAGATTAATAGGTAACAGGCATTGACAAAAATGTACCCGGACCATAGTCTATACATAGTATAGCTGACTTTGCTGACTAACAGGCTCCGCGAGTTGTGCGGAAAAAAACTGCTACCTATCTAAATGCGATAATTAAAAGTACATAATAAGTAGACTGGAGAGTATGTCTTTTCATACTACATATGCCGCGGGGCTTGCGTCCAATTCGGAGCACAAAATAGCCCTCTATAAGGCTACCCCCAGCAAACCTCCCCCCTTTCAGTTGTGCACATTGATAGAAAAGCTGCATTGATCTATTCAAATAAAAGAGGGTAACTTCCTCTCAGTTCAATAAATACCTACATTAAAGGCCGATTACAATGTATCTGTTATCATAGTGTAAATTTACACTGTAATATCTTGGGTAGACGTGACGATGTGTGAAGTGAGCGGGATAGTGTTCTGAACACTGTTCTCTGACCGCGAACAACTTGACGGATGAAGTGCAAAAAACGTCGCCCAGATAGACTCGTTCCACATGACGCTGACCATGACGGAACGCAGCATCTGTGTTAACCGTTATTAAACGTCAGATAGGACGGAAGAATCAAAGGCTCAGCACGATTTGATCCTATTCGACCATCTCGCCCGACTGCAGTGGTTGCCACAACTACCTACCTCCCTTTTTGCTGCTGCGCTCATTTAGGATGAGTTTGGGTATCAAAGTGCACATTACGTGCTCTTGATACCCAAGCTCATTTTAATGTTCCTATAGTTGTGTTGAGTGTTCTGTGTCAACTTATCAGTGCACACGCATTGCATAATATGCAAATTAGCAAAAGCGTGTTCAGTGCGCGCACACACATGCCGTGTGTACATCGTGTACATGGCTGATTGCAGCTGCTGGCAATTAGCACCGACTCCGTGCTTGTATTGTGCATAATGTTATGATGTGCAGCTCTTCTTCGATTGCTCAATTCTCAGATTGAAATTTTTTACCTCATAAATAATAAGAAATAAGACAGTTTATATAAATATATGTATATCAGGCTTTATTTAGTGAACATCATTTGAATAAGTCCTTTGGTCTGAAAAATGTGAAAGCAGCCGTGACTTATGTCTTCTCTTTCCAACACTCCATCCTTCCTGGACTTAATAATCTGGTTGCCCGACAGTCTTGGATTTGATTCTTGAAAGTAGTATATACTACCTCTTTTTATCGGAAAATTTAGGCATAGCATTATTATGAAATTGGAAATTTTTAAAATTCAATAGTCGTCTTCTCTTTTGGATAAAGCACGAAAGTTGTAACGTAATTTACTTGTTCCCGAGTGATTAGGATACTTTACTGACATGTGCTGCACTGAAATTTGAAAATGTCCAATTACCTCATAGTTTTGATGTGAGACTTCAATGTAGAAGATAATGAACCGTTTGTCGGCTTTTGCATGTCAGTTTGTTCCAAAAGCATAATTTTCAAATTTAGATAGGAAGTATCATTATCGGTGACCATTAGCGTTTTGGAAAATTCATTCATGTTTTTCTCATAGAATCCGGATGAATAAAAATGCACCAATCACCATTTATGTTGTCCTAAATTCTCATTACGACAATGGCATAACATGCATAGACGAATTCTCAATTTTACTTTAATAAGCAAAGACCTAGTTGAACTATGCAATGTCTCAAATGACAGCTTCCTCGTATTTTCATGCTTTGCAAAAACAAACAAACCAATCATATCTAAAAAAACAACATGCATTTACTTATCTAGACTCTCAATGTAGTATTTCTGATATAAATTAGCTACATTAAGTCGAACCATATTTCAATATTAAAGATACTGTCGTTTTTACTAGCCGTATTTTTCAAATTTCGTTATGTATCGGCTCATTAAATTTTCTATCTAATAGTAATTAGGTATACCCCGGAATAACGAGAAAATCCTGTTACGTATTACTGTCAAGATTTAATAGGCAACAATAATGAGAGTAAGATGTTTTCAACCATTTATGCTGAGCTTCTTAGTTAGGAATTGAGATTAAAGACCGACAGTTTAGTTGTTTAGTTAAATATCAGCTTTAACGAATTTTTGTTGCCGTTCTTTATATTGAACGCTTACACACACATGTCGTAATGACATCTTTTTAAAATTTTAATTTTCTACAAAATGTGATTGCTTTTTGAGTGGCGTTCCAGAATCGCAGTTTTTTCACATGAGACTATTTTCAAATTTCTTTTTTGGAACAATTAGTAAAATAGAAGTGAAATGGCTACAATTTTTAGAAACAAGACTCAAAATTGTCAAATATCATGATTTGACTATTGATATAATCCCAAGTTACGACGAAGATACTCATTGGTTACAGTTCAGTAAGCCAACGTGGTAGCTATGGTTTTGGTCTAAACGTGGTCTTAACATTGGAATTTTACACCAGATAAAAATTGGTCTGGGTGTTTTTTGGTGTAGTTAAATAAAATCATAGTTTTTTAAACTATAGTGCATAAATCTGTCTAAAAAACGTGTCACTGCGATTATGGAACTACCACCTTAAGGTGGCGCTTGAATAACCGACTTTGGGCGATAAAATTTTTCACGTAAGTTTTCGTTAATTAACTCAAGAAGAAAAGTTGTTGCAAATTAAATTAGCTTTTATTTGATGTATATAACGTCAAATTTGGTTCAACTTGAAATTTTAACCTATTTTTCAATGGGAAAAAATCTTTAAATCGATATACCAAAAAATTCTATATGGCTTTTGGTACTTTTTGAAACAGTTCTTTGTAGCTAATTGCTAGTTGCAACTTTTCAAAAAGTCGTTTGTGTAGGCAAACCTGCTCTAAAAAAATTTCCAGAATACGTTGACCGATATTGACAAAAATACACTATTTTTCAAACTAATTTTTCGTTAGCTACTTTTTGGCTTCTGAAACTTTCCTCAGCGGATTTTAGTACAGAAAAATTAGCTCTATTTTTTGGAAAATACGTATGTGTAGGCAAACTTCAGGTTTCTGAAATTTGGCTATAGCGTACATTTTCTTAAGATTACTGTCAGCTGCGAAAACAAATCCGCTTGAAACTTTGCAGACTGTTAGAGCAGACGTAGGTGGAGGTGCCGAACTTCTTGAATTGTAATTATTATGATTTGGCTCAATATGATAGGCTTTTTAAAACGTCACTTTTGATAGAAATTAAAATAACTAAAAATTTGTCGCCGGTAACGAAAACTCGACAAAAATGGCACCTCGGCAAGATAATTGTCTTTAATTTAAGCTATAGATTGTTAAATTTCGTTGAGGCAGCATTGAGCTATGTCATTTCAAAAATTAGTCAAATTTTTCAAAATTTCAATTTTGATGCAGTCATAAAATTTGCTAAAATATTCCGTGACTCATAAAACTTTGCAAAAATGCTTGCCTGGTGTTCATCTTGATTGCACTTGAGCAAAAAAGTTCGTATCAACAAGAAACAAAAAATTATAGCAATTTGATTTATTGGAAGTTACTCAGAGCGCCCCCTTAAGAGCGATTCAAGGCAATTTTTTTCTACATGGTAGCATCAAGCAAAAGTAACAATAGTGTTTATAGAAAAATAAGACGGTCCGTAGTCTGTCTGTGTTCTAGCGCAGTAAAGATGCGGTCGTAGTCATCTTCTTAAGTTTTGTTAAACTTTAAGCCAACTAGAATTGAGCTGCTCTGCACGTGCTACAATCACTATTTAGGTGGCAATGGCCTCAATAGCTGCAATGGCCGCCTGACTGCTGATTGGAACAATTTCTCTGATGCTCAAGGCAAACAGGTAAGCCGAATACGACGACAGCATTCGTCTGCGCCAAAACACAGACAGACTGAACAGTATTTGACTCTTCTTCTTTAGATTGAGAGATTATTATGTAGTCTATCTAGTGCATATGAGCCAAAAGTTGTTTCC